>JAMXBB010000012.1:90931747-91175181 GCA_024138015.1 Lumnitzera littorea
GGGGAGGGAGGGAGGGAGTGCTTTTGTGTTTTTCTTTCAATAGGGCATATTTAATATAGTTATTTGCTTTCAAGACCTTATGCTCCTTAAATAATTTTTTAACATATTCTTCTAAGATTTTTTTTACGGTATCATCTGTGTTTTTTACTGGATTAGTCAAGTCTTTCATTCAACTTTAGTTTTATATCCATTAGATATGAATTGTGAACTAATTGTATTTTCAATGGTCCATATCTAATAGATGTAATTTAAAGGTGGATGGAAAGTGGTACCAGTCCTATTCAAATAAGAAATAAAATTGTAGAACCTCCAATTTTTTTTTTTTAATAATGGATAAAAGCCTTAAAACTCAACCATTAAAATAAATAATAATAGGATATTTTATAATTAGAGGCTAGGGGTATTTTTATCCTTGTAAAAGTTCCTAAAAGAAACCCTATTCTATAGTAGAGAAATACAAAGACTAGCCTCTTCTTACTCTAGCGCTCCTAATTTGGAAATAGAAAGGGTGGTTTTTCTTTATATCCATAGGGTCTTATGTTTTGAGCCATGTTTTTCTATTTAGGATTTGGAGAATAACAAATTTAGTGTGTCAATTTACGTGTGAATTACAGATTTTAAAGGTAAGTGTTGGATTTTAATTTGTAGGTAAAAATGTTGGCCAGTCATTTTTATTTTCATTGTCATTATGGAATTGATGTTCCAAAAAGTTATGGTTATTGGAAAAGAGAAGTGTAAGATTTTGAAACTTGATAAGATAGTGAGATTATTGATTTTGAAGAGAAATTTTACACTAATTGATGTTAAAGATTTTGTTGGACTGGTTTTAGAGGACGAGATTATGATGGCGATAGAGTTTTGGTATGAAGAGGTTTGTGTTGGAGCGGTAATTTGCGAAATAGGAGAAACATGGCCTGGGAACATGGGCGTGATGTTGCCTATGGCCCTCAAGGATGTGTAAGAGTAAAGTGTGAGTGAGGAATTTAAAGGAAATTATGGCTAAGAGGATCACGGTTAAAGTCCATGGCCATAGTCTAAGCCATGATCATGTTGTTTTTTAAGCATGTGAACCATAGCCAAAGTTCACGGCCATGGTCCAAGGCATGATCTTATTACTATTCAAACAGTGAGAACCACGATCAAAATCTACGGCCGTGATTCCAAGGCATGGACTTGAGTCTTTTCTTTTCTTTCTCGTATCTTGTTTTTATCCTCCTAAACTATTACTTAATAGATTCTAAACAAGTTTAGGAGTCTAAGTTGGTTCTAAACCCTAATACTAAACTAAAATTTGAGCTTAAGAATCTAGTAAAGATAAATGAGAGAACCTAAATAGGAAAGAAAACTTATAAATGCATTCTAAGAGTATTATGTCTATGTTAAACCTTAGGTGTTGTTCTTGAAAGGACTCTTGAAGTAGATTTTACTGATTTTTCATAAGATTCAACTACGGGGTACTGTCTAATTCTTATGCTTGTTTAAGATAAAGAAACCTAATTAATCTAAGTGGCTATTTGGCCATTAATAAATGAGTGTTGCTTGTGCTTCGCTGGATCGAGCCTAAAGGACTAAGAGGACTAGTGATCTTAAGGTGGTAACTTGATAATCTTAGTGAAACACTGTCTCAAGTGGAGTCACACTTTGAAATGATCTGGGTAAATTTAAGATGGTTCTTAGTTTCTAGGGTGTTAAGGAGGACTAATGCAAATACCTATATAGTGTGTGTGTGTGTATATATATATATCTTGCTTGGTGGAGTCTAAGTTACTCTAAGCATTGGGATGTTGGAATTGTGCTATTTGTTAGACTAAACAAAAAATAATAACCTATAGTTGTTATGATTTATCAATGAACTGCATGTGAATGCATATTTGCTTGTCTCATGCATTTATGTTTGTGTATCCTATATTGGGTATTGCTTACCTTTTGGGGAATTTATGGTTATTAGTATAAGGATTTGAATGGAGGATATGATTATTATTATTTTGATGATGGTGAGAATCACTTGAGACTTCATGAATAAGTTAGAAAAGTTAATGTTGATGATTAGGTTCTTGTTATGAACTTTTGAGATTCTAGTCATTATTTATACTTATACTTAATTCGATCAATATATGTTTTTTGATCCATTATCTGTGTTAGATATAAGGTAAAATTAGTTCTTATTTATTTGGAGGATAATCAATGGTATTGATTGTGAAAGTTTAATTTAAGGAGAATTTTCAATTATTTATTTAATGGAGTTATTGGGAACGTAGAGATGCTAGAAAATTTGTAGGTTCTTTGATGTTTGACATGTCATTAGTGTATAGGGACATATGGTACGTTGTATTTCTCCAAGTTCTGCAGCGTTACAAAAACATTATGTTATACTTATATTTTTCTTTTGAAATCAAATTATAATTGTTATTCAATTTTTTCGTGTGCATTATGCAAATTTTTTAACTAATTTATTTATATATCATAAGTCATATCACGCAAGAACTATAGTTTTGATAGAGGTTAATTGGATGTGTCTCCCCTTTTAACTTAGCATTGAGTTTGAACCGCATATGTATCCCACGTGCATCATCCCTCGGATATTATGTGGTTTCGGTAGATTTATGCTCTTAAAGTACACGATCATCGCATGTCATCCCTATATACACTTGAAAAAAGAATAAAACCATATCTTACGTTATCTTGGACCATTATATATGTTGAGAGAGACAGACAGGGGCATATTTTATTGGCAACCCCATATGCCGTATGAATTAATGATATGTATTAGGAAAAGCAACACGTAACATAGCAATGCGGCGTCTCTACGGTTACTGTGAGAATAGGGTAGCATCAGAATTGACGACTAAATGAAGTTCCCGATCATAAAAGAAGAGGATAAAGAAAACTATAAAGTTGTTTTTGTCGTATTTTGTTTACAATGTATTAAGACATTTCTGATATATTTATAAATATTATATGTAAAAGGTAAGTATTTATTATATTTATATACTTTTCTACATATATATATTTTACAATAATATTTCATAAATAATTAGATTATGTATAAAATTATAATAAAGGTATATCAATAAGATTCCATAACATTGTAATTTCTAAAAGTTATCCTCAATTGCATAAATATCTAAAGAGGACATATATAGTTGGACCAATACATTTTATAACTAAGGTCATTTTTATTGGATCATGGGAGATATTCGACTTATATGAGTGGGTGTCTAAAGTTAATTGGACATACTAAACATGACCTACTAATGAAGGATGTAGATCTCTCAAATTTTCTAGATCAGAAGCAAAAAGTTAATAAGATTTCCTAAAAGATATCTTTAATATTGGTAAGATAACTAACTCTGAACCTAAGAAACTATTCTCATAAACTTGAACTTGAACTCAAACTCCTAAAATCCTAAATGGTGGTCTTAGTCCTAGTTGGCCCCTATACTTAAAGCTAGAAAAACTTGTAAACAAATGCCAATACTAATGTTAACTCATAAGGTCAACCTAATTTAACAAAACCAACCCCAAACCCCAATAGGAAAGAGATTGATAATCGAAGCTCATGAGAGTTCTCTAAAACCAATAAAGGGTAAACTAAGCTAAACATGAATATTAATATAGATAACCCTAATAATGAATGCAAAACCTTAAAACGGATTCTATAGCCCTTAAATGAACCTTTGAACACTAAATTCCTAATTGAAACCCTAATCCGTGTGAACCTTTAATATGATTGCAAAACCCTAATCTAGTGTCAAAAACCCTAATCCAACTATTGTACTTTAATTAAATAGTAAAACTATTCACTAATTGAAGACTAATTACTTAATTGCCCTAAAATCTTAATCTACCCTCTAAAATGTACTTGAACAGCAACAATTGTCCCAATTCCTTAATCTAATTAGAGAAAATGGTTCAATGAGCTTAACTAATTTATTTGGCACATTAAGCCATAAAATGCACATAATTTGTGCCACATGTATGAGTAATTAAGATTAAGAAACTTAATTGTACCTTAATCCTCTAATCAAGTCTTATATCATAATTAACTATAAGTCAAGAGCGATTAATCATATGAAACTAATTAATCCTCTAATCATGTCTTACATCATAATTAACTATAAGTCAAGAGCAATTAATCATATGAAACCAAGATAATTATATGAAAATATCTCCTTAATAATGCCAACATTATAATTAGGGAGACAATATGAATCTCGCAAAATTTTGGATCTAAACCCACAGTCGGAAACAGGAGTTAATAGGTAATCCTTAGAATTACTCAAGATATAATAATAAAATTCTTAAATAAAATGATTGAACCCTAAATAATAAGATACAAATCCTAAATAATAAGTCGAAAAACCTTAAAGAGAGTAAAACTCTAAAACCTTAATTGTAAGTGTAAATCCCTAATATGCAGGAAACTTTAAAATGATTGGAAAATATCAATAGATAGACTAAAACTTTGATTGGAAGTCCAAAACCCTAATGCAACTAATAAACCTTAAGTATATTCCTAAACTATTCGCTAATTGCAAAAAATTTCTCTAATCACTTAGAAACCTTAAATCATTAATCTCGTGCATGATCTAAAAACCCTAATTGGTCTTGAATACTAAAAGACTCTAAAAACCAAATTAATAGGTTAATGAGCTTAATTAAAGGGATAAAATATGGCAAGGCCCTATTTATAACCTAATTAGGCTTAAATTACTTAATTATGTATAATCGTGATTACTTAGCTTAATTACCCTTTAATACATCTATCAGCCATAGTCTTCTTAGTTAAGAAATGGATAAGATTAATTAGGGAGACAAGACAAAAATATTCGTTGGAAATTAGGATATTTTGAAAGCAAATTCTTGCTTTATTTTGCAAAAGTCATAAAAGCAAGTGGTCCAACTTAAAGTTAGTATTTGGTAACCAAAAGAGGAGAGGGTTTGTCCCCTGTATCCCACCTTCTTGATATGTAATTTCTTCTCTTCAAAACCCTCATTTGACTCCATTTTTCACTCTTAGAAAACCTTAGGAAGCACTCTCAAGAAACCTAAACAAAAACCAAAGGAAAAAGGGAAGAAAACAAAAGGAGCTATCGGACTACCCTGCACATATCAATGCCTTTTAAGGTTACCACCACCACAATACTTCAAATCACAAACAACTACCACCATTTGAACCAACATATCCCTTGGTTTCTTTTCCACAAACCTTGCATCCAAAGGAGTAGGTTTCACCTTCGTTTTGAGTGAGAAGGTTAGAACTCATGTAAACTAGTCTAAGGTAAAACTTACTTAACTTAGGTTTTCTATTTACACTTGTTATACCTATGATATCTTGAGAGTTTAAGATTAGAAATACTAGATAAGCATGCTATAATCATGTACATGTCATTTTAGAACCATATAATGACATCACCATTCATATATTTAGCTAGTTTGTTTCTTGCACTATTGAAGTGTAAGAGATAGTTTTGTGTAGGTAACTTGATAAAGTGATGAGAAACCACCATCAAACCCCCACCATAAGCTAGGGCGAAACATGAATAGTACTGTCTCCATCATATTTTTTTATTTTTCATGTTCATGTTAGGAAAACTTAGCTTAAAACACATCATGGTAGTGTTTTAGCATGTTACAACAAGTTATGTAGAGAAATAGTTAAAATCTTCTTAAAAACTCTCTTCAAATGCCTCCTTTACTTAGGAAAACACACTATAAATTCTAGTTCAATATGTTAATTAATTTTAATTAGGATTTAGGACTTAACCATTGGAGTTCATTAGCTATACAAGATCCTAAAAGCATAAAATAACTTAAAATTACATATAGGCTTAGAGAAATCAATTTGGTTCCCCAAAATTAGATAAGACCAAATTTTGAATACTTGGTAAAATGGGTTAGTTAGTGGACCAATTAAGATATTTAGCCCATTAGAATAAATTATAATCAAGTTTAGGGTCCTAAAATACAAATTAGGCCTAAATTAGCTTAGTTAATGATTAGTGCCTTAGAAATAGGATTATAAGCCTACTAAATGAAAGCAACTAGATTTGAATGCTAATAGAAAATGGACTTATCTTAGGGTTTTTAGTAAGCTTAGGCCTAAAATAATAAATAGGATTAGGTTTAAGGCTTTAAAGAGTGAGTTGGGCCTAACCCCTCCTTAAAAAGACTAAAAAATAAGGCTTAATAACTATAGGACCAGATTTGACCCTTAAGTTAATGGACTTAAAAAAAAAAAAACACCTTAAATGCTCATTAAGTCCAAAAGCCCATTAAAGCTATCTCCTATAAGCCCCTTTACCAAATAGGACCTAAAATTAGCAAAAAAGGCCCATTTAGGCCAACAAGAGTAAAATCGAAGCCCAAATTAAAAATTATAGAAATTGGATTAAAAATAGAACTTAAAAAATTTAAATAAAAGCTCAAAAGACTAAGTGTAAGGCTTAATACCAAAAATTAAGCCAAAAGCCCAAAACTCCTAAATCTTAAGGTAGTTGTAGATACTTCATTTTTGCTAATTTTTTAAATTTTATTAATTGAGCTAGGTTAATAAAAAATAAAAAATAAAACTAAAAGAAAAATAAAAATAAAAATAATAAAAAAAAGAAAAATAAAAAAAAAATTAAGTTAGGTCATAGCAAGTTAAGTGATGAGTTGAGTCATGTTAAGTTGGAGTAAGTTGAGTTATTAGATCAAGTAGCGAGATGGACTGAATTAATTAATTTGTCTAATTTAAGGACTTAAATCAAATTAGGGAATCACTAGGCTAAATTAGATCGGATCAGGCTTGGAAAGAAAAGCCTAAGCTAACTAAGGTTTTTGGAAGTTAAGGTAAATCTTGAAAGAATCACAATCAAATTTATTTTGAGCTTATAAATAACACATTAGCAAGGGATTTGGGGACCATTTTTTAAAAATCACCCTCCTACTCAAAAACACAACACATACCCTATGCACCACCAATCAACCTTATGTACCACCACATACACCCCACACGACCTTACGCATCACCACATACACCCCATAAGCCACCACTACAAAAACACTACACCACCACTACACAACCATCACATCACTACCCTAAAGCTGTTGTAAGCCGTACAACCACCACATTACTACCCTAACGTCACTGTTGCTACTAAAGTTACCACTAGTACTGCCCATCGCATCACCCAGCATTGCACATCACGTCGCCCAGTATCGTTCTTGCCCAATGCCGTCTATCGCATCGCTCAACATCGCCTAGCATTGCCCATCGCATCGCCTAGTGTCACCCATCACATTGCCTAGTGCTACCTATTGCCTTGGCATAGTATCGCCCAACTTTCGCCTAGATGCTCGCCCACAACATTGCCCATTGTTGCCTTCACACACGCATAGTCTTATCTATAGCTGTTGCCCAATATTGCTTGTACGTACGCCTAGTACCGCCCAAGCGCTCGCCCATACATGCCCAGTTCACTACCCGTACTCGCCTACAATGTCGCCCGTACATGCTTAGATCGCCACCTAACACCAATGATCCAACGCTAGGTTTTTTTTTTTCAATTATTTATTTTTCAATTTTTTTTTCATTAAGTTAGGTCCTTCTTGAAAAAAAAATCATTTTTTAATAAAAATATATTTTTGACACTTAGGGTTATATTTAAATAAAAAAATCTAAATTGAGTTTTTCAAAAAGATTTAATTAATTAGGTTTTTGTTTAATTTAGGAAAATTATATTCTTTAAGGTTTTTCTTCAAACAATAAATTGATAAAAATGTAAATTTGGCTCAGTTTTGTTTAAAATAAAAATAACCCACTCACTAAATATTTTATAGGAGAACTACAGCCGGTTTGATCTCGAATAGTGAGTATATAGGCACTTTCAAGGCAACCGTATAAAAAATAAAAAAAAATTTTCCCTTAGCTTGAAAATTCGTAATAAAAAAAATAAAAATCACTTTAGTTATTTTTTGTATGTTTAAGTATAATTTTTGTATTTTTAGAAAATTATAAAAATAAAAGCTCATCAATTTTTTGTTAATTTTTACATGGTGACTCAGTCTTAATAGGTTAGTCCTCATACTTGGTTTTCTGGTTTAATTTTCTAAAAGTTAATTTTTTTTTAGAATATCTGTAGACTAGTGGTCAAATTAGGGTTTTCCCACCTGAAAACCCTAATTTATTTTTTTTATCAATTGAACTAGTTAGCGACTCCATTTTCTTATTAAATTTTTTTTTCTTAATTTAATGTCGAGTAATTTATATTAAGTGAATTGGGCTTAACATAGGTTAAATTAAGGAAATCAAAATAGGGCTCAATAGAATTAGTGACTCCATTGAGGATGCTTAGTGGCTAGTCATGTGAAAGTTAAAAATATTTTTTGGGCTTTTATATTATTCTTTTCTTTTTGTATTATATTATAGTTATATTAATTGTTTTTTTAGTGATGTAGGCCTTAAAAATAAAAAAGCTTGGCTTGATGGGCCTTCATAGGGATAGGGGGTTTTTATTTTTCAAGTAACCATCTGTGTGTTTAGATGTGGTCGGACCTAGGCTACCTTAAGAACCTAAGCCGGGCCGCCATTGTGTAACTCTTAGGTCATTGGGGTCATTACCCCCGCTTAGCGGTGATAAGCGAGCCTACTTAGACTTCGATGTAGCTTACCAAGCTTCTCTTCAAAAAGCTTTGAAGCTACAGAGCCTAAGACCCGTAGACCCTACTCTCTTGCATCATTCTTTTCAAAAAAGGGTTAGTTATTTTTAAGTTATAGGAAAAGCTCGATTAATCTGTGGTTGATTTGATTTTCTTTTCTAAAAAATGGAAAAAGAAAAACCAGTGACCCTTATATATAAGTATTCACGAGCCTCATTTAAAAAAAGAAAAATCCTATTTCACACTTTCTCATATAAAAGGGTATTTCCCAACCGTAGATTTGTTGTATTTCCCATAATTTATTAATTACCTACCCCTATTGCATTGCATCGCATCTGTATGTAACATGTTGCATTTTATATGTTTAATTATACTCGAGTCTTTATGAATGTTTTATTTTCTTATGTTATATGTATATTTTTTTTTATCATTCCTTAGTCAATGAAAGGCTGCATAATTTCTAAGAAAATCTTTTAAAAAGTTGCGAAATTATTAACATCCTATCCAACTTTATTTTAAATTTAGTAGCCTTGTTGTAAATTATCGTTGCCTTTTATTTCGTTTACATTTTTTTCTAATATAATTATGGAGAGTCAGGATAATGTTAGTCCAAAGCCCATCTGTGAAGTCCAGCTGGATAAGTACTCCTTCTCCTAGGCCATCCTAAGTGATTGGGTGAACTAGCTTCCTCTTATTAAGCAAGATCATATTCGCAAGAAGATTGGGCTAATCGTATCCCTTATGCAGGTTCAGCTCCATTTGCCGCTAATTCAAGCCCTTATCCATTACTAGGATCCAAAATCTGTAACTTTTAACTTTAGCCTATACATATTGACACCTACTATAGAAGCGTACTTGTAGTTATTTAGTGCCTCACCCCTCAAAGTAGGCATAACTATCCCTGATCTCAAAGTCTTGCCTAAAAAAGCTTTCATGACATTGTTGGGAGTCAAGAAGTTGGCTTTGGTGCCATTCTTATCTTCAGAGGGCCAGAAATGTCTTAACATCCTAAGACTAGTGGAGTGGTTTTCAAGTTCAAATACTTATCAGAGATATCGCCAGATCTTCTGTAGAGGATATGAATCGTAGGCCGAAAAAAGGGTCAATGCATTTATTATAGTAGTGTTTGGAACGGTGCTATTTCCCTTCAAATATGGTCAAGTCTACTATAAGGTTGTTGAGCTAGTGACTTAATTCTTAGCTGGTAAATCCTATATACTGACACTATTGGCAGAACAGTTCAGGGCACTTGCCTACCTGAAGAAGCAAGGACATGATTATTTCATGGCTAACCCTACAATCCTTGCCTTATGGTTTCTTAGTCACACATAAGGGTATGGAGGGAATCTTCTCAAAGAGTCCCTGATAGAAAATATGAATCTAATTGATGACTTTGCTCGCCACCTTAAGGTACCGAATGGAGCTCAATTTAATGGATGGGTATCAGTTATCAGCAAAATGCAGCCAGTAGACTTTATGTGGATAGCTAAATGGAGCCATTACACTTAAGCCGTCATGGGGTACACCGATTATGCAAGAGTCTCCCTTATCGATATTATAAGCTATATAGGGTATTTCTTAGCTTGTTTCACCAGACAGTTGGGTCTACTTCAAGAGATAGCCTATAGAGACTCTTTAGACGTCATTACAATAAATTATCAAGATCCTTTTCTACCCATGATTGCTCTAATCCAATGACTAGTAGAACTCGTGAAGCTATGGGAACGGAAAAAAGTCAAGAAGATAGTCAATGTGGGAACTTTGAGAGGTAAAGTCAAAGAGTACTGAGCTATTAAGCAATTCATCTATGATCAGTTGAAGAAGATGGGAAAGATATGGTATGAAGTGCTAGATATGTTTAGACATGAGCCAAAATTAGCAAATCTTTCAACCATAAAGCAGGCCTACTGAGACATCATATAGGCTAGAGTGGAAGCCCGGTTCCAAGAAAGTAAGAGAATCATCGAGGAGTTGAAGTTGAAAAATGGGAGACTACTAGAAGAAAATCAATTCTTGAGAAGCAAAATTCAAGAAAGGGCTGTTATGATACGAAGACTTATGTTGATGAAGCTCATTCCAGCCAGATCTATCGGCTCTTATAGATATAAGATTTAATCTTTTTGAGAAAATTAGTTAGGAGTTTTTCTTT
Source organism: Lumnitzera littorea (assembly GCA_024138015.1). Classification (NCBI taxonomy): domain Eukaryota; kingdom Viridiplantae; phylum Streptophyta; class Magnoliopsida; order Myrtales; family Combretaceae; genus Lumnitzera; species Lumnitzera littorea. Next base: position 90,942,540 of record JAMXBB010000012.1, read on the forward strand.
TCTTTTCATTTAGTCCATTGTATAAGTTGGGTCTTATGATTAATAAATTTGCAGCTTTAGTAAGTAAAATTTTCATTAATTGTGCAGTCTCTTACTCATTATTCTTATTTATTTAGTTAACTTTAAAAAAAAAAAAACAAAAAGAGGTAAATAGCAGAATAACAAAAGTCACAAAAAGGGAAAAAAACAAAAACAGCAAAAAAGAAAATCAATCTTTAATTTATCAAAAAAGTCTAAAAATTGGGTTTTTACGTAGGATTTCGAAAATAGCATCTAAACAAGTAGACTCAACTAGAAGCTCGATAGTCACTCGTTCTAAAGCCAGGATGTCAACTTGGGGTACTGAAAATGTCAATCAAATTGAGCTTGACTCGAGAGTAGCAACTCTGCAAGAAAGCATGAACAAGATGGCTGAACAAATTCAGCCTCTCACTTAAGCTATCGGGATTCTTAATGACAGACAAGGATTTTAAGTCACCCCAAATCGGAATGCAGAAAAGACCCCTCCCCCTGAATTGGAAGATGAAGAATCAGTCCCTAATGCTGAGGTATGGAGGAAGGAGATTGAGGAAGAACATCAGAAGATGGAAACAGAGTTTATGCAAAAGTTGATCGTAAAGATGAAAACCATAGAAATGGTTAATGGGTTTGAACAAATGGGGGTAATTAATTTGCTGACATATGAAGACGATGACTTTCGGAAAAGATTTAGAGTGCCAAAATACAAGAAATATGATGGGACTAATTACCCAAAGCTCTACACTAGGTTATACATCAGGAAAATATAGAGATACACGAAGTATGACAGGGTGATGGTCCAGACTTTTCAGGACAGCTTAACAAGGCTCGCTTTAACTTAGTATGCCTAATTGGACTTGAATGAGATTGATACTTGGGATAAGTTAGCACGGGCTTTCTACAACTAGTATAAGTTCAACATTGAAGTGGCTTCGTCCATGTGGCAACTAGGGTGACTCTACCCTTAATCGAGAAGGATTTGACCTTTGCTTTCATTAATACTCTTAGAAGCCCATATTACCAGCATTTAATTAGGCACCCTGCCTCCAACTTTATAGAAATTGTAGCCTTAAGGTGTCGAATTGAGGAAGCTATTGCTATTGGGAGGCTTCTTAATCTCGAAGTAGTTGAGAAGAAGACACCTCTCGCAAGATTTTCCAACAAGGCCAAAGAAGCTACCGTAAGCATTGTCAATTCCAGTAACCTTGTCCGACCCGCAATCTTAGTAGCCATTATGGGAGGATCTAATCCCCCGCCGAATCTGAATTAGAATAACTGCCTACAAGGAAGACAATTCATGCATATTCCCATTCCTCTAAGCCAAGTTCTTACACGATTAAGGAAGGTAAACCTTCTAATGTTTGAAATATTGAGGGAAGGAGAAAGATTGAGGGATTATAACTCGAAGCTTCGATGTGATTATTATTTAGGGCAAGTGGGGCATTCTATGGACCAATGTTAGAGGCTCAAACATAAGATCTAAGATCTTATTGTCCCCAAATTGGTTCAATTGGATTTCATCCAGACTCCCACTTCTAACGTGGGTAACAACCTTCTCCAGAATCATGGAAATTCAATCAATATGATCATTGCTGAAGTTTTTGAACTAGACATTGATCTAGACAGTCACCCATCACTATTGAGGAGATAGCTTGAAATCTAAGGCAAGCCGGGTATTTGCAAAATATGAATCTCAAATTTAGGACTTGGACTAGACCGGCAATATATCAACTGCTAAAGGAGGGGAAGGTAAAGAAAGCTGATATCATGGATATGATGATTCCAAAACCACGAAAGAGAAGTACTTAGAAGGAGCTTAGAAAAAGATATGAAGCCGACAATTTGACGGTTGACACCATAGGAGAACCATTAGGGAAGTTTGAGTATTTGGTGGATTATGCCGGTTCACCTATTGTATATGCTAACACACCACCAACTGGATGGGGTTTAGAATTTGAGGAAGAAGAAAGACTTATTGTAGAAGCGAAGAAGATGGTTGGAATGATTGGAGATGAGCCCAAGCCATTGGTTTTTTAGTATAATGGGAAGACTAAAAAGGTTGAAGAATTGGGAAAGCCTAAGAAGATTGCTTTCAATGTCTCAATAGCCCTAGAAAATTTACAAAGTAGCACCTTGGATTACTAAGCATTGAATCAGACAGCCAAAGCCTCATTACCCATGGTTGGTAGGCTTATGCGCTCGGTACAAGTTTATGACCAAAATGAGGAAGCCAAGAGGAAGACTGCTATAGAAGAGGCTTCTTGAAAGATTTTTGAAGATATGGATGATAAAGATCAGAATATTGTCAAGAAAATAGTGAAGGCCAGTGAATACAAGATAGCAGTTAGCCATAGTACTAGCCTAGATCTCTCTAATGGGCTTGCTTTTGTCATCAGATACTTATCGAGAAGCATCAATTAAATATATGAAAGACGTCAAAGTACCTGAAGGGATTTCTATTGAGAAGCTAGGATTGGTAGTCAACTCGATATTTGTGATGGATTAGTTTTCGTTCTTGCCGAATGAGCTAGGTAAAGAAGGAGACCAACATACGAAGCCCCTCTTCATAGTGGTTAAATGTGTAGGGAAAGTGGTTGCTTAAGTTTTAATAGATAATGGGTCATCACTGAATATATGTCCTTTGGTGACACTAAATTTACTTGGAGTCGATGCAATCAAGATCAAGCCCAGCTCGATTTCAGTAAGAGCTTTTGATAGATCAAAAAGAGAGATAATTAGAGAAATTGGGTTGCAAGTCGAAATTGGCCCGTAGGTGTTTATTATTCCCTTTCAAGTTCTAGATATATCGTGAACTTTCAATCTTCTATTAGGAAGATCATGGATTCATTTAACAGGGGTAATTTAGTCCAGTCTACATCAAAAAGTGAAATTCATAGCCAATGGGCAGTTGGTCACTAATCTTGGGGAGCAAGACTATGAGATTTACAAAGAGACGACTATTCCCTATGTTGGGGATGAAGAATTAGAATTGCTAGGGTTACAAATTTTCGATGAAGTTAGTGTGATCGAAGAAGCAAGCCAGGGGGCGCGGGGTCGTTTGAAATAACCTAAGCAATAGATTGGAACATTTAGGATTGGATATGAGCCCACTAAAGAGGAAATTCGAGAAATGAAAGCTAAAACCAGAAGTAAGAGAGGAGATTAGCTGTACCATATTCATATGGAATTTTTGGACATCCGCCAGACATTCCTAGCACTAGCTAGTGTTCAAGAACCTGAAGTAGCCAGTCTATCCAAGGCCTTAGCTTAGCTATGCAACATCATTCCTGATGAGAGAGAAGATGTCAACGTATCGGTTTCCTTAGGCAACTGGTTTTCTATTCTCACTAATAGATCTCTTTAGAAACACAAAATTAGATAAATTAGGAGCATTCAATTTTGATAATTAGTTTGATTAGTTAGGCCTTTTTCTTTCAAACAATTTAGATTCATTAATTCAATAAAGTTCATTCCTGTCTTTATATCAATTCTTCTTTATTATTTATTCGTTGTCCTTTTCTTTTTTTCTTTATTCTTTAGATCAAATAAAAATGATGAATGTAATGGATATCTTGTGCATTTAAACAATGAAAGTACCAATATCACCTTCAACCCTATTGGGATAGACGTTGGAGATGATATTGAGACTCTAAACGAAATTTAGGAGAGTTGGTGTCGACATGAAAAAGGTAGAGTGCTTATTGATGAACCAATGGTTGTGATTAATTTGGGGACGGAGGAAAATCCATGAAACTTGAAAATTGGTGGTAATTTAATGGATAATCAGAAATAGGAGTTGTCACGATTGCTATTAAAATACTTGGACATATTTTGTTAGTCTTATGAAGATATACCTGGTTTAGATTTGTCTATTATGGTTCATAAGTTACCAACTAGGGAGGAAATAAAACCAAAAAGATAAAAGCTTAGACAATTTAGGTAGGACATACTCTTCAAAATAAAAGTAGAAGTGAAGAAGTTGCTAGAAGTTGGATTTATGGAAGTATCAAATTACCTTGAATGGGTGGCTAATGTGGTGCCAGTGTTAAAGAAAAATGGGAAAGTTAGGGTTTGTATAGATTTGTAGGATTTAAACTAGGCAACACTAAAGGATAACTTTCCTTTGCTGCATATTGACGTATTGATGGACAATACAGCTGAGAACCGTCTTTTCTCGTTTATGGATGGTTTCTCGAAGTATAATCAAATTAAAACGGTAGAAGAAGATAAAATCAAAACAACTTTCGTTACTGCCAGGGGGACGTTTTGTTATCGCGTGATGCCTTTTGGGTTGAAGAATGCTAAGGTAACTTATCAGTATGCTATGGTTGCCTTATTCTATGACATGATGCATCAAGAAATTAAGGTTCATGTGGATGATATGATTGTTAAATCTAAAGAAGATGAAAATCACGTGGATATTTTATGAAATTTATTTGAACAATTAAGGAAATTTCAACTAAAGTTGAATTTAGAAAAGTATACCTTTAGAGTAACTTCAGGCAAATTATTGGGTTTTGTAGTCAGTAGAAAAGGGATCGTAGTAGACCCAAATAAAGTTAACGTAATTGTGGACATGCCTATACCAAAGACTATCAAAGAAGTTTAGGGACTACTTGTCACGAATTGAGGATGGTCTAGTCGTGGTAGACGTCGTATACTGTATGAAAAACCCCTAATTGGTTACCCTTTCAATCATGAACTCTTCACACAATATACAAGGCTCTATAACTACTAGCTTCCGAAGAACATACAGATCCATAGGATATCATCATATAAACATATTTATATAAAATTTAAACTACAAAGTTTACCGTAAGCAATAATTTAATACATCTAGGTCTATATTACTGATAAAACAAAAGTACATAAGTAAAAGCTTACATAAGCAGTTCTCTCAACACACTAGATGGCTCGCTCTTGCCTAAGTCCCTAAGCTAACCTATGGCATCCCCCGGCTAACCTCAACAAATAAGCCATCCTGCAGCCAATAGTCTAAGGAGGTGTAAGCCTAAGCTTAGTGAGCAAAACTCTTAGCCATACCACAAGCAAGTTATAAATACATTATATTCACGCATATGAATGAATGAACAAATAGAATGCCAAACAATACGTATAGTTAACTAGTCTATATACATAACTTAGATTTAACGCCCTCTAGAGTCAGGGTTAGAATATATATAACACCAATTAGATTTAAGTATTATATTAGAACTTACTTTGTTACAAAACTCCACGTTCTATACTTACATCAAATACATCCTTTATTTTCATAAAACCAAGTTCTACTATAATTGTGAGTAGGCTTCAGTAGTCCACACTTAACCTTAAATGGAGGCCTCTAGACTCGACCCTTAGCTAGGCGGTTAACGCCTCCAATGCTTAGTATTCCCGTAAGCCAAGGTAAGGTCATTTTGTATGAGTGTACAGTATAAAACCAATTAATTTATAATATCAACCCTTGAATGGCCTTTCTCTACCTTTGTGTGATGTGACGGCCGGAATTATGTCCATGCAATGCATGTACCGGTTTCTTCTTATGAGCCGAGTATAGTTAAGTCCATTTATGATATGATTGTCCAATAGTACACATAATCATTATCTATACTACCATGCAACAACAAAGTATTATTTGTACTTAAGGTAAATTCACAACTCAATACATAATAACATACATAAGTATTTCCCGACCCCACATAACAATCAATTAACAATATCATTTAAGTTCACTATCTGCAATCACATATAAGCATGGAATTATAGGGTAAATACTCACTCGGCCATAACAACTTGCTTTAGTTGCAGTAACCAATTGGGAGATCCTCACTCATGTCAGGATCACCTGATCATTACGATATAATAACAATGATAAGCAATCAAATTAACTAGTAATTCTAGATATCTATTTACCTAATTCTACTTAGATTACTATCAATTTTTATCTGATTAGACTTTATTACTAATCGTATGTAACTTTTTCATTCTATTTTTAATATTTACGAATTTGTAGTCGTTTTTAGTCGTACGTTCATACGGTGATGTCCGTTTTGGATGTTAAAACCCGTTTTGTATTATATAGACTAAATTTATTTAAATGTTATCTATTGAAGCTTAAATATTCTTGTTGATTAGTTTTATGTTCTATTTTAGTAGTTAATGATTTCATTAGCTATTAATTCTTATACTTAAATGATCTTATGGTTTATTATCTTAGAGGCTTATGTCATTGCTCATATTATCAATTGCTTTGTCATAGCTTATGTCGTTATTTGATTATGTCATTGCTTATATCATTATTTGCTTACATCATCCATTACATATGTACTCTTATCTTTATGTATTCATACACTTTGTACATATGTTATATTTATACTTATACTTCTAACATACTAGTATGTACACTTGTGTACTTATATGTATACTAATACATATACCCATATACACATACGGTAGCATACGTATTTTTATACATATATTCGTATGCCTAATGTTTCCTCTTAAGAAAGCTTCATAAATTTCATATTTTTGTATTTTAAGGGTATATTTAGCAAGGTATATGTATGTATAGTTGGTATATACCTCTTTTTAGGTTATATACATAATGGATACTTATGTATAAGGGTCTTTCTACATGTATTTACCAAGTGTACTCTTATATATACATACTTCAGCATATGTACACTTGTTCTTCTTCCATTTATCTAAGGATTCCTACACTTTTAAGCATAAAAATTGGAGCTTCCACTTTCAACAACACATATGCACATATCACATAAGCTTCCTACACTAACCTATCCTATTCATCTAACCACTAAATAAGATAAGAAATTATATAATAACATACCTTCTCTTACTTGTAATATGGAAAGGAAAGCTAGTATATATGTGTTATTGATTTGTATTGGTAAGTAGAGTTGTGAAAGTGAAATTGGAAAAGTTGAAAGTGATGAAGCAAAGGGGAAATCTCACAGTTTGAGGATAGAGAAAAGGACTTGGTTTTGTATTGTTTTATATATGAAAAGATGAAGACAAGTGGGGTTTAAGTAAGGAAGGGAGTGGATGGCAAAAAGGAGGGGTTAAATTGGAAAAGAAAAATGAGTAGAAAGCTAAAGAGAAAAGAAAGAATTCTCTAGATCACAATGACATTTTGTTGACATTTCACAACCTTTGACTTAGTTAACCTTTAACTTGGTCAACCTTTCAAATTTACATGTAATCTAAGCGTATATAATGAAAGAATTAGGGGGAATTAGGAAGACAATTAAGGAAATGAGAGGAAACATGGGGTTTAGTGAAATGATTAGTAGGGATAGGTAATGAGATCTTCCTTTAGGTATTTATATCCTATATAAATCATTTGGTAGGCCACTTAATGTAATTATCATGAAAGGTGTCATTTAGGGTATTAATACTTACTATATATAATATAAGCATCAACTAAACTCTTAACTCTATATAATACTAACCTATTTATATAGTTAGAAGATGAATGTGATCTATGATGCAATATCTTAGTTTCTAAGAGATTACTTTAATATTATATGTATTTATGAATGATTAAAAGTTATCTTTAATCTTTTACCAATGATTTAGTATGATACTAAGGTTATTTTATCAATTAGGGTTTGAGGGTAAATTATGGTGAATTAGTGCTTTTATATCCTTAAAGTTATAGTTTTAAGGTTTTTATCATTTTCAAATGAAATCTTTAGTGTTTACATATGTTTAAAGTACAAAACTTTTATATGTAATTTATTAGTTATTTTAGGGTTTTCACTTTTACTAACCTTATCAACTCCTAAAAATATCTAACACACTTAAGTCTACTTTAGATGTTAGGTCAAAAAATTTAGGGGTTTGCACTATTGGGAAGATTGAATTACATTGCTCGGTTTGTGTCATAGCTAACTGATAGATGTAAGTCGTTATTTAAACTTTTGAGAAAAAATGTAGCCATTGAATGGAATAAAGAGTGTAAGCAAGAATTTGTTGAAACCAAAGAATATCTTATGAATCCTCTTGTACTGGTCACTCCTACACTAGAACGACCCTTGATCCTTAGCAATCCTTAAAAAATTGATGGGATGTGTACTAAGACAAAAAGACGAAACGGGGAGAAAAGAGCATCTTATGAATCATTTAAGCAAGAAATTCACATAAGGTGAGCAAAAATACTTAGAAGTGGAAAGGACGTGTTGTGCCCTAATATGGGTGATGCATAGGTTCAGGTAGTACACTTTCTATTATTCAATAAAGTTATTGATGAAACATGAACCGTTGAGGTATTTAGTAGAAAAGCCGCATTGATTGAGAGAATATCAAAGTGGTAGGTAATGGGAGAGAAGGAATCAAAAGAACCTTCGTATTACGATATCGAGAAGTTACTTCAAACTGGTGAATTTCCTAAAGATGTTGATTGAAAAGATGGAAAGACTTTAAAAAGATTAGCTACTCATTTCTTATTAAGTGGAGCTACGATGTATAAGAGATCACCGGATGCAATACTGCTAAGGTGTATGGATGAAGAAGAAGCCGAGAAATTGATGAAAGAAGTGCATGAAGGAGTTTGTGGTCCTCATATGAATGAATATATGCTAGCTAGAAAGATCATGAGAATGGGGTATTTTTGGATGATGATGAAATCAGATTGTATCAAGCATGTGAGGCATTGTCACTTGTGCCGGGTATATGCTAATAAAATCAATGCTCCTCCCCAAGAATTACATGTGTTATAAGCTCCTTGGCCTTTCTTGATGTGGGGAATTGACATGATCAATCCAATTTCGCCAACAACTTCAAACGGGCACAGATTCATTTTAGTTGCAATTGACTATTTTACCAAGTGAGTAAAAGCAGCATTGTATGCTATGGTGACCAAAGGAGTAGTGGTAAAATTCTTGAAAAGAGATATTATTGCAAGATATTGTGCACCCGAGTCTATTATTACAAATAATGGGATGAATTTGAATAACAAGTTGATGGATGAAGTGTGCAGCTAATTCAAGATCAATCACAAAAACTCAACTCCATATTAACCTCATATAAATGGAGTCATTGAAGTCGCAAATAAGAACATCAAAAGAATCATTGAGAAGATGGTGATCAATTATAGTGACTGGCATGAGATGCTTCTTTTTACTCTCATGGCTTACAGAACCTCAGTTAAAACCTCTATTGGTACAACACTATATTTGTTGGTGTATGAAATTGAAGCAGTACTACTAATGGAAGTTGAAATACCTTCATTCTGAGTATTGGTAGAAACTCAACTCGATGAAGTAGAGTAGGTGAAGAAGAGAATGGAGCATTTGAATCTCCTAGATGAGAGAAGACTTGTAGCAATATGTCATGGTCAATGCTACCAATAGCGAATGATCCGAGCTTTTAACAAGAAAGTATGCTCGAGGTACTTTAAAGAGGGGCACTTGGTGTTGAAGAAAGTATTACCGAATGCAAAAGACTCTAGAGGCAAGTTTGCTCCGAATTATGAGGGCCCTTATATGGTGAAAAGGGTATTATCAGGAGATGCATTAGCGTTGACAGATATGGATGGCCCGGAATTAAGAGAACTAGTGAATTCAGATGCAATCAAATTGTATTAACCATGAAATCTGAGTTCAATAGAGATTTCAATTTTTCTTGATAATCTTTCATCGTTTACAAGTAAAGTTGATATCTATGAATGTTTTCAAATTCGGATGGTCATTGACCAACAAACACTTCACCAATAAACCCTCATGTACCATGTTTCTTAGCTTCATACACTGAAACACTAAACCTTTACCAATGAATCTAAATCACTAAATAAATTGAAATAGAATGTTCCTAAAAATTTAATTTTGTTTCTTTCAAAAAGAGATTTATTGTTCAGAAGTCATGGAGAGTAAAAATTGAAACTTGGTATTGAGAAAAGCAAATTCAAGGCATGAGCATGGTACAGTTACAAGACTTGAAAGATTGAGAAATTTCAGAAGAAGGAAAAAAAAAAGGGAAAGAAAAAGAAGTAAAGAGAAAAAAAAAAAAAAAGAAAGAAGCAATCATGGTCTTTTGATGAAATTTTGTTGATTGAATGAGTGAATATCGGAAGTCAGTGTGAGCATGTCAATTGATTGCTATCCAAGAAATTTTCTATTCCTAGGAAAATGACCTTAAAAGTCCTTGGAAGTAATATTTAGGAAAATTAAAACAAGTTTTCTGAAATCTTAAAGAGATCTATCCTCTTCGGATTAACCAAAATGAATTTCGAAGAGATCTCTTCTCTTTAGATCACAAACAAAAAAGGAATCTCGAAGAGATCTATCCTCTTTAGATTATCCACCAAACCAAAATAAGTTTATTTGAAATCTTGAAAAGATCTATCCTCTTCAGATAATATACCAAACCAAAACAAGTTTTTTTGAAATCTCAGAGAAATCTATCCTTATCGGATTATCCACCAAACTAAAAAAAGTTAATTTTACCCTTTGAAATTTTTGCTCTATCCTTCCAAGATAGCTCCCATTGAAATTTTTGCTATATCCTTCTAAGATAGACACCATTAAGCCCTATCCTTTTAAGATAAGCCCCTTAACCTTTTGCTCTGTTCTTTTGAGACAGGCATTCATTTGCCCTGTTCTTTCAAGATGGTTGGTTTTTTCTTTACAACGACCTTTCAAGTTGATATCCTTCATCAAAATAAAACATAGCTTAGTTGATCAGTTCAAAGTAGGGTTTAGCAAAAATGGATATCTCTTTTGTCTTTGTAGCAAAGTTCTAATCGAATTTCACTACAAAAAGAGGCAGCTGTAAACACCTTATTTTTGCCAATTTTTTAAATTTTGTTAATTGAGCTAAGTTAATAAAAAATAAAAAATACAAAAATTAAAATAAAAATAAAAAAATGAAAAATGAAAAAATAAAAAAAATTAAGTTAAGTCATGAGTCAAGTCATATCAAGTTTGAGTAAGTTGAGTTGTTGGATCAAGTAGCGAGATGAGCTGAATTAATTAATTTGTCTAATTTAAGGACTTAAATCAAATTAAGGAATTATTGAGCTAAATTAGATCGGATCGGGCCTAAAAAGAAAAGTTCAAGCTAACTAGGGTTTTTAGAAGCTAGAGTAAATCTTGGAAGAATTATAATCAAATCTTTGGTATCTTTAATACAAAAGATTCGATTTTAAGCTTATAAATAACACATTAGCAAAGGATTCGAGGACCGTTTTTTAAAAATCACCCTTCTACTCAAACATAACACCCACCCTATACGCCACCAATCAACCCCATACGTTACCACATATACCCCACACAACACCATTGCAAAAGCACCACACTACTGCTGCACAACCACCACATCACTACCTTAGTGCCGCCATAAGCTGTACGACCACCACATCATTACCTTAGCATCCTCGCTGTCGCCAGAGCTACCACTAGTGCTGTCCATCGCGTCACCCAGCATTGCCTATCACTTTTGTCCATTGCATCGCCTAGTGTCGCCCATCGTGTCACCTAGTGCTGCCCATTACCCTCGCCCAAACGCTCGCTCACAGCATCGCCCATTATCGCCTTAACGTACGTACAGTCTTATCTACAGCTGTAGCCCAGTATCACCCATGCAAGCCCAGATCACTGCCCAACACCAACGATTCGATGCTAGGTTTTTTTTTTGTTATTATTTATTTTGCAATTTTTTTTTTTAGTTAAGTTAGGTCTTTCTTGAAAAAAGAAATTATTTTTTAATAAAAATATATTTTTGACACTTAGGGTTTTTTTTTAAATAAAAAAATATAAAATGATTTTTTCAAAAAAGATTTAATTAATTAGGGTTTTTGTTTAATTTAGGAAATTAGATTTTTTAGGGTTTTTCTTCAAATAATAAATTGATAAAAACTTAAACTTGGCTCGGTTTTGTTTAAAATAAAAATAACCCACCCACTAAATATTTTATAAAAGAGAACTACAGCTAGTTGATCTCAAATAGCGGGTACGTAGGCACCTTTGGGACAATTGTATAAAAAATAAAAAAAAAATTTCCCTTGTCTTGAAAATTTGTAACAATAAAAAATAATAAAAATCACTTTAGTTATTTGTTATACATTTAGGTATAATTTTAGTATTTTTGGAAAATTATAAAAATAAAAGTCCATCAATTTTTTTTAATTTTTACATGGTGAATTAATCTTAATAGGTTAGCTCCCAAACCTGGTTTTTTGGTTAAATTTTTTAAAAATTAATTATTTTTTTAGAATATCCACAAATTAGTAGTCAAATTAGGGTTTTCTTACCCAAAAATCCTAGTTTTTTTTTTTTTACCAGTTGAATTGGTTGGCGACTCTATTTTTTTTTCTTAATTTAATCTCGAGTAATTTATATTAAGCGAGTTAGGCTTAATATAGGTTAAATTAAAGAAATCAAAATAGGGCTTAACAGTAACCAACTAATACCATTGATCAACAAACTTGTTTAGCTAAAAACAAATTCTTACAAGTCCAAACACCTTGAAGGGACTTCACCAAATGAAAGAATACTTGAAAATGATGAAAAGCAACTATAAGAACATGAAATTTTGACTTTAAACAAGAAAGTTATGACTAAAATACGAAATAGGTGGAAATAGGGAAATTATAGTGATGTTAGATGATAGAATAAGTTTAAGATGAATTTTATTTACTTTAATTACCTTACTTAGGTGATTTGGGATATCAAATTTGAGACTATTAAAGACTATTAGAAATACTAGACTTCAAGGCTAAGTTAATATACCGAACCTTATCTTATCTTTTATTTTCTTATAGTGTGGTGCACTAATTAATTATATTTATGAAAACTGTTATGCTTGGGGAATTGGGGTATTTACATGTACTTGTATTGGTTGTACTTGCTTTCCAAAATATCATAATATGTCAAACTGATGAATTGGTTGTTGCATTAGCTAATAGAACTTTGAAGTGTCTATTATATATATTGATTGGTCACCTATAAATCAGATTAATAATTATCCGACCTTTAAAAAAACCTGTCATGCATTACATGCTTTGCATTATTACCAAAGTGCATCAACATTATGCAATGGAATAGAAGATCATGCATGTTGGATCCATTATTGTGATATTTTATTGTTGTATTGTATGATGTATGATGTACTCGTTTAGCATGTTTTTGCCTCGATCATTGGGATCTACTTAGCTTTAGAGAGTGTCAGCCTCTAATTGAGGCTGAACCATGTCTGTTGCCTTAGGTTTACTAAGAGAAGATGATATTTGTTTAGATGATAGATGCATAGACTCGAGTTTTGACATGCCTAAATACTTCCCAACATAAGCAATGATGGGTGCAAAATAATGATGTATGCAGTTACCAATCAACTATATACACCATTTGTTGATAGCAAAATTTTGCCCAACAAAATTGCTTAACCCCTCAACTGTTGAGCTATCGATCATTACTATTTTCAGTTAAGACCTTTGATGGCTCGGCTCATCTAATGGGCCTAAGGGCTTAGCCTACTTGTTTAAATTTGAAAAGTGGTACAAACATTTGTAGCCTTAAGTAACTTCATTACATAACTGCCTACTACTCCTGTTCTTTAAGCTTGTGCTTAATTAAAGAGCTACTACAAGGTTTATGACAAAAGACTACCTATTACTACATACATCTAGTATAGCCTATAAATAAGAAAATAAAGCACTGTAATAACTTTCTAACATTCGAATATACTTAAATTTATTACTCATTCACTTCTTTACTTTGAACATATACTTACTTAGGCATCGAAGTAGCTACACCAGATTAGCCTTAGCACCCACTATAGAATTTCTTTCTTCTTTTTATTGTATCAAAGTTCTATACCAAAATCGACTAACAAAATTTGGTTTTATCTATTTCCAAATATCTACCCACATGGTAAAAACAAGAATGACAAAGAATGCGGGTGCTAGTTCTTTCCCCCTAACACTTTTAAAGGGGGAGTAAGCACATTAATGAGCAATGTTTGATTAGATTAGAGCAGCTTTGCATTGATTGGAGTTAGGACCTCGGTTGCCTAGTCCATCATTTTCTTGGTAGTCGACAGATCTATTGTTGAGTTATTTCTCTTTCCCTTCCTAGCCTTCTAGTATCAACTCGACCTTGACTAAGGATAGGTCAGCCTTCGTTTAGAATAGGTTAGCCTTGGCTTGGAACAAGTCATAAGTCGATCTTGGCCTGGAGATTATCGTAGGCTGATTTCTATCAAGTTACATCTTTTATTCAATAGAAAGATAATATTAAAGCTCAACGTGAGGCAGATCAAAAGAATGACAAGAAGACGAATACAAAAGATTGACTTGGTGCACGTAATGATCAATTTTTAAAAGGGAGCAGTAGCAAAAAGAAGAAGCTACGCATCCTGACCTACTTTGTTCATACCCCTACTCAATCGACTAATCTTTAGATATGTTAATGGAAGTATGCAACTAGAGGGGGTCATTGTAATGGCTGGAACAAATGAGAGGAAATCTGTTACATAGAAATTCTAACAAATATTGTGATTTTCATCACAATAGAGGCCACAACACTGACGAGAATATTCAACTCAAAAACATAAATGAGGATGTAATCCAACAAGGGTATTTGGGCAAGTTCCTTACCCATGATGCCGAGAACATTAAATGGCCAACCTAAAGACAACATGATTAGCAAGGAAATCCAATATGGTCTCCTCAAGTTAGAAGAGATGTGACAAACGAAGGTAATGATAGAGCATAAAATGGTGTGATAAAAGCTATTATCGATGGACCTTCTACTTTAGGCCAGTCGAGCTTGACTAACGTCATACATATGTAATGTGTAAGGTAAAAAAGTCAAGGTCGATAATTCCATCTCTTTCATAAAGGAGGATTTTGAAGGTATACCAAGGCCCTACGATGATACATTGGTGATTAGTGTAAGAATTGTCAACTTTAAGGTAAAAAAGATCTTAGTTGACATTAGGAGTTCGATAGACATTATTTTTCAACATTCTTTCAACCAAATGAAGTTGAAGATCAAGGCACAGCTAAGATATTACAATTATGATCTATATGCTTTTAATAATCAACTCGTATGAGTTATCAAAGTTATTTCTCTTCTTATTTAGATTGGAGATGATGACAACCATGCTAGCATCTGTTCGACATCATTCCTTTAGCTGCACATCTCAAGGCAAAATTCTTTACTTTCACTAGAGTTGGAGTATATAAGGGAGATCAGCAATTAGCTAGATCCTCATATTTAAGAGTGCCACGGGGCAAAAAAGTCTTTCAAATTGAGACTGATTCGGATAAGAAGTCCAATAGCATTGAGAATGCTAAAGAAAAAGTAGAGAAAGTCTCATTAGGAAATGGTCCAGAAAATGTAACCAAGATAGGAGACCATTGTTGACAAATTTATGCCAAAGTTTAATCAAGTTTCTTTGAGGAAATGCCGATGTCTTCACTTGGTCTCCTTTGGATATGTTAGGCATCCTTAGAGAAGTAATGATGCATAAGCTACAGATTAATCTGAATGTGAAGATAGTTTAGCAAAAGAAAGCACATTTCACCTTGAATGGTAGGCAGCTTAGAAGAGGAGGTTTAGAAGCTATTAAAGGCAAGATTCTTAAGGGAAGAGCCTCATCTAGCTTGGCTAGCTAATTATGTGCTAGTCAAGAAGTTGAACGCCAAGTGACCCATGTACATAGACGTTAAAGATTTGAATAAGGCTTAACCTAAAGGCTATTTTCCTTTGTTGAGAATAGATTAATTGGTTGACTCAATTGACATGCATGCCATACTCTCTTTCATGGATGCATTTTTTGGCAACAATTAGATTAAGATGGAGAAAGACAATGAAGTTCACATGTCCTTTATCATAGATTTTGGGATGTATTGTTATACAGCAATGCCCTTTAGGCTTAAAAATGCCAGTGTAACCTATTGGAGGCTTGTAACCAAGATCTTTAAGCCCTAAATCCATTGAAACGTCAAGGTTTATGTCAAAGATATGATAGTAAAGAGTAAGACAGAAGGTCAGCACCTTGTCAATCTTGAAGAGACGTTCAACAACTCAAGGAGGTAATTCACAAAGCTTAACCCATCAAAGTATGTTTTTGGGGCTACTTTGGGTAAGTTTTGGAGATATATGGTCACTTAGTGCGGCATTGAAGCAAATCCTAAGAAGATTGATGCGATTTAGAACATGAGGTTCCCTAACACTGTTACAGAAGTTCAAGAATTGTTCAGGTGGGTTACCTCATAAATAAATATGTATCAAGGAGCATGAATAGGTGTGTAAAATTTTTCAAAGTGTTGAATAATCTAAAGGAATTTCAACGGACTAATGAGTGCGAAGCGGCATTTAAAGAGTTAAAAGAATTTCTAGCATCACCGCCAGTACTCTCAACACCTATCTTAGAGGAAGACTTATTTTTATACTTAAGAGTCAACAGTCAAGCACTTACATTTGTAGGTTTGAATAGAAGACAGGGAGCATAGGCTAATCTATTATGTTAATCATGTCTTGTAAGGCTTAGATAAGGGGTATACAAAGATTAAGAAACTTGTTTTGGCTGTCATTCTTTTAGTAAGGAAATTAAAGCCATACTTCGAGACCCATCAAGTAAGTATTCTTACTTATTAGCCTCTATGATAAGCCTAACAATGGCTAAATTCCTTCGGGAAGATGATGAAGTATGCTTTGGAGCTAAGTGATGATAGTGTACAATACAAACCTAAAATGGCATTAAATGCTCAAGTTTTGGAAAATTTCGTCATGGAGTTCACTAGAGATGAGGGCAATAAAGAAATGGCTAAGAAACCTACATGGAATTTTTATGTGGACAGTTCCTGCTCAAAAGAAGGATGTAGTGTAGCCTTATTCTATAAGGCCTCCATAACACGAAAATCTAATATGCATTTAAGTTTGAATTTCTAGTAAGCAATAATGAGGCTAAATATGAAGCCTTGATTACTAAGATAAAATTGGCAAGGGAAGTTACACCTAAAAAGATTGAGATTTTTTATTATTCACAGTTGGTAGTAAATCAAGTAAAAGGAAGCTATGCTGCAAAGGAGGATGTGATGAGCAAGTACTTAATGATAGTACGAATACTCATAGAAGATTCCAATCCTTTAGGGTTGAAAAGATACAAAGGGTTAAGAACATTGCTGCCAACAAGTTCTTGAAATTGGCTAGTATAGTGTTTCTTAATTTAAGTGACAAATTGTTTATTCAATACCTTTTTACCAAGAGTTTGGAGGTAATAGGACAAAGCTATGAAGTAACTCCTTCTCTAAAGAAAAAATCTTGGATGGATCCAATTATTGACTCTTTAAAGGATGGTGACCTTCTCAAAGATAAGAAAGAAGCTCGAAGAGTGATATATTAGGTTGTAAATTACATACTGATTGATGACTAGTTATACAAGCATAACCTCTTACAACCTTACCTTTGATGTCTTTCGCTGATGAACACACAACAGGTGTTTTTTGTATCATATGAAGGCATCTATAGTAATCATGTGAAAAGTTAGACTCTACATATTCATGCATTAAGACTTAGCTACTATCAGTTAGCTAAGAAGGAGGTTGCAAAAACTACTACTTAACAATGTTCGCAATGTAAAAAACATGAGGCTTTGAGTCATGTGCCATTTGTAGAATTACGTAGCCTAACTCATAGGAATCAACCCTTTGGACCAATTACTTATAGCTAAGCTAATGGACTCTAAGAACTCACTCGAAGGATGTTAGCTCAAAACCATATCCGAATCAAAGATTCTTATCTAAACTAATCATTAGTTGACCTAACTATCAAAGCCTTACGTGTGCTAAACCTGCTCCTACCTTGCAGCTGTTCTATGACAAGACATCCTTGAAGGTAGCTCTAAGACTATCTAAGCTAAGCTCCTAAGTCGACAACAAGCACCCGACCCTAACTCAAGCTAACTACTCTATAATAGGACTGACTTAGCTCCAACCTAATCTAGATCAAGTCGGCTCGTAATTGCAGCCCTTCTCTTCTCTTTTTCACCGCCTTATACCATATTTTTAACATCTAGCTACCAAGTGACTTGTGTCTTCTAGCACGACTTTGTAAAAGGATTCTCTACTTTTCAGTACTAAATATTTTTTATCTATTTTACCCTTTTTGGTATGTATTATCTAACCTAATTGTAAGAATACTCTTTTATCTTTTCACACATGTAAAGTAACCTTAATTGCTAGGTATATAAACCCACACTTACTTATATGCAAATGTCAATCAATATTAGATTATCATTGAAGTTTCCTTTGAGCAACCTTAGTATTCTCATTATCCTTCAACTCTTATCTATTCCTTTTAGCATGGAGTAGTGGTGAGTAACCCTTCAGTTTGGATCGGTGAGTCACATCTAGCGAATTGTATACTAAGTAGGATCGAGTGGTGTGTCATATCCATTCGGTAGCTGCTCGAGCTTTGCTAGCTTTTTTTTTTTTCTTTATTTGCTTTCAACTCACTTTGTTGTAGTGTTTCTTCATATGTTCTAACCCGGAGACACATCAGCTTTGTTGATATTAGAGTACGATTTTGTAAGAGAGTATGTGAAGTTGTAGTGAAGTTTTGGTTTTCTTTATTGTTAGTGGCTACTATGCTCCTTCTATAGCTACTACAGTGTATTTGTGCACTAGTAAGTGTAGTTTCATTATTACTCTATTTTTCATTATAAAAACAAAACAAGTTTGCTTTTGTTTTGTTTGAGTGATTATCGAGTACTAAAGTTGTTAATCTATTCAAGAAGTATTGTACCATGTTAGATTCGAGTTTTCAGGATGTTATTAGTGACCAGAGTAGTAGTGCTCAACCTGGTCATGGTCATAATGGTTGTAACATCCCAAAGTCAGTTGATGACAAACTTAACAAACACATAACCTTAGTGAAAGTTTAGTCATAGTAATGTAAGTTAACAAACAACAACCCTAAAGTGTATAGCTCCATAACCTATAAGAAAAAGCCCCCAAGAGACACTATGACCAAGGTAACCAAACCAATCACCTAGTTTGACCATCGTGAGTTAGAGGAGTAGCAGATTGAGCTACTAGATGAAGACTGGAGTTATGGGGAGAATGAGGAAGATGATGACGAGTAGGATGTTGAAGAGTTTAGGGAGGAAGAAGAAACTAGTTATTACCGAGCACAAGAGCGAGGACCCTAAGCTCCTTAAGGACTAAACAATGTCAAGGTCCAAATACCACCCTTTAATGGAAGTAGAGACGTAAATGAATATTTAGAGTGGGAAGAGAAGGTATTTGACTGTTATGGGTATACAAAAGATGTGAAGGTCCAACTTGTTGCACTCGAATTCTCTAAGTATACCATTATGTGGTGGAAGAATCTAAATACAACCAAAGTAAGGGACGGAAGACAAGGTGTTAGAACCTAGGATGAGATGAAAAGGTTGCTAAGAGATACATTTATGCCCAAGACCTACTTATAAGATACATTTACAAAGTTATAGGAGCTTCGCCAAGGAAGCTGATCTATTGATGACTATGTCAGAGAGTTTTAGATGCTTTATGATCTGAGCTGATGTGGAAGAACTAGAGGCCCGCACAGTATTGAGGTTCATTTCTAGTCTTAAGTATGAGATTCGCAATATTGTGGAAGTGCAGACGTTTTATACCTTAGAAGATGTGACTAAGATAGCGTAGAAGGTCTAAAAGTAGAGGAGAAGTGTTCTGAGCTGACCTAGGCCAACATTTTTACAAGCCCTGTACTGTACCGACCTATTCAAGCTGAGCCGAGGAGGCCATATCGAGTCGAGGATAGGAATGACCAACCTGATAATAGCCAAATAGGCCAATAGAGCTAAGTCGGTCAGTTAGGCTAAACTGAGGCTAAGCCAACCTCGAGGAAATTTGAGAAAGGCTAGACCTCTCAACAGAAGACCAGCGATGTGAAGTGCTTTAAATGCTTAGGCTTTAGATACATGGTTATTGAGTATCTGAATTGACGTATCATGGTGCTCCGAGGAGATGTAGTGGATAGTATTAATGAGAGTAAGCCCAAGGAGGAAAAGGATGTTAGAAAACCTAAAGTTGAGGAGGAAGAGGAGACTTGTGTTTATACCGACTAGGGAGAAGTAATGACCTTAGTCTTGAGATAAGTACTAAGTTCCTTACTAAACTTTAAGGAGGATTAGAGGAAGAATTTATTCCATACCAAGTATACTGTGAAGGGCCAATTATGCATAATCATTGTAGATAGGGGAAGTTATGCCAACATCGTTGCATAGTCCTTTGTACAAAAGTTAGGTCTGCTAATCACAAAACATCCTCAACCTTATAAGTTACATTAGTTTTATGATAGGGGTACATTGCACGTAATGGAGTAAGTGATTGTGCCATTCAGTATTGGGAGTGTGTACAGGGATGAAGTAGTTTGCAATGTTATCCCTATGGGAGCTTCACACCTATTACTTGGATGACTTTGTATGTTTGACTGATGTATTACTCATGGCAGGTACAGGAACACCTATGCCTTTGTTAAGGATGCAAAGAGAATTGTGTTGTAGCTCATGACCCCATCCTAAGTAGATGAGACCCATCATTAGCTCACCCAAGCCAATAAGAAGAAGACCTTAATTATGAGTTGAAGAGAGCTCCAATCTATTGAGAATGCTGATGAGCCCTTGTTTCTATTGGTTAAGAGATTGTTGGAGGTAAGAGCTTTAGAGAATGTTCCAAACGAAATCTGAAGTGTACTAAATGAGTTTACTGATTTGTTTCTTGAAGAATTGCTTAGGGAACTACCTTTAGTCTAAGGTATAGAGCACTGTATTGATCTATAGCTAGGCGTTGCCCTGTTGAACCGACCTGCATATAGAATGAACCTTAAATAAGCTATTGAGTTGAAAAAGCAAGTAGACGAACTCATAGTGTGAAGGTATGTAAGCGTGAGCATAAGCCCTTGCATGGTATCGACTCTACTCATTCTAAAGAAAGATTGTTCATGGCATATGTGCATTGACAATTGAGTAATCAACTAGATTACTATCAAGTACAAATATCTAATATCGAAGCTTGATGACATGTTGGATGAGCTTCATGGTGCCAAGATGTTCTCAAAGATTGATCTGTGAAGTGGCTACCACCAAATTCATATGAGACTTAGTGATGAGTAGAGGACTGAATTCAAGACTAGGCATAGACTCTACAAATGGTTGGTTATGCAATTTGGACTAATTAATGCATCGAGCACATTTATGAGGTTAATAAACCATGTGATGCGCCTTTTGATTAGGAGATGTGTGGTCAATTACTTTGATAATATATTGGTATATAGTATTGGCCTAAGCAATCATGTTCAACATCTTTGAATAGTATTTGACATTTTGCAAATTAAGAGGTTATATGGGAAAGTGAAGAAGTATACATTCTACTAGAATGAGGTCATTTTCCTATGGTTTGTAGTGTCAAGAGAAGGAATCTAAGTAGATGAGGAGAAAATCTGAGCTGCTCTAAAGTGGCTAACATCAAAGAATGTCACTGAGGTTCAAAGTTTTCATGGCTTAGCTTCCTTCTATAGGTGATTTATTAAGGACTTCAGTACAATCACTACCCCCTTAACTGAGCTAACAAAGAAGGGTAATGAATTTTGGTAGAACGATCATATTGAACAAAGCTTTAGGGAGATTAAGGAGAAGCTCAACTTGGCGCTTGTCTTATCATTACTAAACTTTAACAAACCCTTCGAGTTAGAATGTAATGCATTGGTAGTTCAAATTGGCACTGTCTTAATGCAAGAGTGATGACTTGTCACTTACCATAGCGAGAAGCTTAATGGTCCTACCCTGAACTATTCTATGTAAGGGAAGGAGTTATACTCTCTGTACCAAGCCCTAACTGTTTAGCAACATTATTTGTTAAGATGAGAGTTTGTTATTTATACAGACTATGAGTCTCTAAAGCATCTTGAGAGTTAGAACAATCTCTCAAAAAGATAAGCTAAGTGGTTAGAGTATATGGAAGGGTTCTCTATGTCATTCGGCATAAGAAGGGAAGCGCAAATGTGGTCGCCAATGCTTTATCACGACGACAAACTTTGTTAACCACTTTACAGACAAAATTATTGGGTTTCTCACTCATCATTGAGCAATATGCTCATGATCATCATTTTGGCCCTATCATAGAATAGTGCAGGGATGGAATTACTATTAAG
Organism: Lumnitzera littorea; assembly: GCA_024138015.1. Lineage (NCBI taxonomy): Eukaryota > Viridiplantae > Streptophyta > Magnoliopsida > Myrtales > Combretaceae > Lumnitzera > Lumnitzera littorea. The sequence continues at coordinate 90,964,733 of JAMXBB010000012.1, forward strand.
GTATATTATCTTGAGGAAGACTCTCTATTTAAGGATCAAAGGTTGTGCATACTAAACTATTCTATTCGTAAAATGTTGATCAGGGAAGCTCATAAAGGTAGATTATCAAGTCACTTTAAGGAGACTAAGACAGCCAACCTGTTTAAGGAGAACTTTTACTGGCTAGGCTTAGATAAGGACACCCACAAGGTAGTTGGTAGTTGTAAAGAGTAAAAGTATGCTAAGGGGGAGAGAGAACCCCATGGAGTATATATGCCTTTGCCAATGCCAACCTTACCTTGAATTAACCTCAGCATAGACTTTGTCCTAAGGTTACCTCAGACATCTAGAGGGAGACATTCTATATTTGTTGTAGTGGACCACTTTAGCAAGATAGTGCACTTCATTTTATGCCATCGAACTAACGGTGCTTCATATATTGCTGATTTGTTTTTCAAGAAGTTGTCCGACTATATGGAGTACCGAAAACTATTGTCTCAAATTGGGATACCAAATTTTTGACCTATTTTTGGAAAACTCTTTGAAAGAGACTTGGAACTAAACTTATGTTCAGCTGTAGTAGCCACCCTTAAAATAATGGCTAGACTGAAGTGGTAAACTAGATGCTAGGTAATCTACTCAAAGCTATTGTAGGAAAGACCTTGAGGGATTAGGATCTATACCTATCAGTTGTAGAGTTTACATACAATCGGATTATCCATAACACCACTGGGAGCACCCCATTCAAGGTCATCAATGGCCTTAACCCTACAATTCCCCTAAACATGATCAGTACCCTAGTAGTTGCTGAAGAGAGTCAATCCAGAGTTGACCAAGCCTAAGAATTGCAAGCGCTATACTAGTATAACCAAGAAGATCACCAAGTTCAATTAGAAACAACATGAGACCGATAACTAAGACTGTTAAATTGTTACTTTCCAATCAGGAGACTTAGTATGGATTCACCTCAGCCGAGAGCAATTCTCACACTTAAGATAAAACAAACTATCTCCTTAAGTTGATGGTCCATTCAAGGTCTTAAAGAGAGTCAACTGCAACACCTATTAGATTAAGTTACTTGATGACTACGGTGTTTCCTCCACCTTCAATGTATCCGACCTGATTCCACACCAACCAGAAGAAGGCCCCATAAATGCCTACGGAGGACAACTAAAGACCACTCTAGACTTGAGGATAGATCTTTTTGTCCCCTAAGCAGATGATAGGAATAAACCCCTTAGACTAATTACGTATAGCCAAACTAGAGGACTCTAAGGACTTACTTGAAGGATGCTAGCTTAAAGCCATATTCGAGATGGAGATTCTTATCTTAAACTAATCCCCTATTAACTTGATTGTTAGAACATCATGTATGCCAAAGCTGCTCCTACCCAGCAGCTGTGCTGTGACAAGACATTTGAGAAGGCAACTTTAAGACTATCCAAGCCGAGCTCTTAAGCCGATCACAAGCACTTGACCCCAACTCAAGTTGACTACTCTATAATAGGACCAACTGGGCTCTGACTTGATCCAGTTTAGGTCAGCCTATGATTGTAACCCCTCTTTTCTCTTTTTTGCTACCTTGTACCATATTTCTAACATCTAGCTATCAAGCGACACATGTCTTCGTGCATAACTTTCTAGAAAGTTTCTTTACTTTTTTGTACTAAATATTCATTGCCTCTTTTACCCTTTTTAATATGTATTATGTAACGTAATTGTAAGAATACCCTTTTGTCTTTTCATACATGTAAAGTAACCTTAATGGTTGAGCATATAAACCTCCACTTACTTATACACAAACATCGATCAATATTCAATCATCATTAAAGTTTCCTTTTAGTAACCTTAGTGTTCTCATTACCCTTTAACTTTTATCTATTCCCTTTAGCAAGGAGTAGTGGCGAGTAACCCTTCAGTTTTAGTAAGGAGTAATGTCGAGCGACCCTTCAGTTTAGACCAATGAGTCATATTTAGTAAATTGTAGGTTAAGTAAGATCGAGTAGTGCGTCATATTCATTCGGTAGTTGCTTGGGCTTTACTAGCTGCTCTTTTTTTTTTTTTTCTTGATTTACTTTTAGTTTGCTTCGTTATGGTGCTTCTCCATGTATCTTACCCTGGAGATGCATCACTAACTAGCCCTTTGCCCTTTGCCCTTTGCCTAATGAGGGCTGAACATACTTAGACCTTTTTCTAAAGTCTTTAGCATAACATTGGTTTGTAATAGTTACAATTGACTATTTCACCAAATGGGTGAGGTCGAAGTAGTGGCAATGATTATTGAATAGAAGGTTGAGTCTTTTGTCTTCAACTTTATCATATCGAGGTTTAGGGTCCCTTTTATGATGGTGATTGATAATAAAACATAGTTTGATAATGATAATTTATGAGCTTTTTATGAAAAGCATAGCATTCGATTGAATTACACCTCAGTAGTTCACCCTCAAAGAAATGGCCTAGTGGAAGTTATTGATAAAACCATCTTGTATGGTTTGAAAAGAAGAGTTGATTAGGCTAAAGGCAAATGGGTTGATGAATTGCCCAATATTTTATGGGTATATAGAACCACCTACAGGACTTCAATAAGGGAAACACCTTTTAGGCTCTCATTTGGATCAAAAGTAGTCTTGTCGATTGAGTTGGAGTTATGTAATTTGCAACATAGAAGTTTGATATTATGGCGAATCAAGTTGGCCTAACGGCCAATTTGGATACAATTGAGGAAATAAAAGACATTGCAAGAGCAATAGTTACTGCCTATCAACATAGGGTGGCAAGATACTATAATTAGAAAGTAAAGTACAAAGCGTTTTGGCTTGAAGATCTGGTTTGAAGGAAAACAGATGCAACAGGCATTCAAGACGATTAAGGGAAGCTTAATGCAGATTGGGGGGATGCAGTGAGGGTCTAGAAAGGTTGGATGGAAAGATCATACCTCGTGCATGGAATGTGAAGAACCTCAAGGAATATTTTGAATAGTTATTTTGTATAGTTAACATTATTTTAAGTTTCCATTTTCCTTTTCTTTTAGACCAATGTAAGGTAATGGCTTAAACTATGTTCAATATGAAGTGTTTGTTCCAAATTTATGAGTGTCTTTCTTTACCATTACCTTTATTCCTGATCTATGCATGATTAATGGATTAATGAAGTTCTAGCTAAGCAGCAAATGAACTAATACCCAATAAGTTCTAATCGACGTTGGTTAATAAGCTTAGTATTAATTGACAAATAACATTAAATGTTCCTTGAAAAGAGTTTCGACCCATTAGGGTGAATGAAATTAAACGGTCTCTAATGGCCGACTAAGCAATTCAGAAAGTAGACCCCAGCATTGAAGTTCAAGTCTTACGTAACTAATGAACTAACATTGAGCATGTCTACAAAGACAGATGCTAACTAGGTGCGTAATTAAACGTACCATGAATTTAAAACAAACATTAAATAAAAGTTCAAATGTAGCCAAATGGTTAGCATCCCCACCACCCTATAAGTTTAAGAAAATCTATTGATATAAATAGAATAAAATCAATTGACTCCATGGGAGTCTGGAGTATCCTTCCTTTTAGATTGGATAGAATTATTGGAGCTAATTTCTTTATTAGTGCTAAGAGTTTTGTTAGAATAATTAGAGGCAACATTGTGTTCATAGGAAGTTTCCTTCGAGGACAACTCCTCGGCATCTACATGGGCATAAATGCCAGCTTGAACATTTTCACCTTATTCCTAATGCTTATCTTCTTTTTCCTTGCTAATATCCTCATCATCATCACTATTGACATTGTCATCATTATCCATGTTAGCAAAGTCGAAGCATGATAACTTGTAATTAGGGTGAACTTTTAGAATTTTGCCTTGGCTAACTGTACCCCTTATAAGAATTTCTTCTAAAGCAATTTTTCATATTGTCAGCTAATAGTCACAATTAATAAAGCTTCCTCAATAGAAGGCTTCTTTTTTACAATCTCTTCTAGCTTACCAATGTATGTCTGTTGCTCAGAATTCTTGATCTCTAAATTCTTAATTTGGACTCTCAATTTGGCCTCCTCCTTGCTCATATAGGAAAGTTTATTTCTAAGCCCTTAACACTCATCCTTCTTCTTTTGGAGTTGCTCCTTAAGATCTTTGACCCCCTTATAAAGTTATTCATTCTTAGCCTTCAAACTTGTGACTTTGTCAGCTACCAAAATATGCATTAACCTTTTGACTAAGAGCTCACCTCTCAAATGTTTGGCTTCCATCTTAGCCTTAATTTTGGCATCCTTAGCCTTAGTAGTTTATGATTTAGAGGAGCTATAGGCCTCCTCAATTTTTTTCAATAAAATGCTGCGTTATGAATAACTAATTTCTAAACATGATAAATGAAAGATTGTGCATACCTTTTTCTTTTGCTCTTCGACGTCATCCATGGCCATCAATATATGGCTCGTGATCTTTTAGGCAGTAAAGGTTCAACAGTGAAACTAATATCGTGAACTAAAGTAAACCACAGTTGCAAGAAAACTCACATCATATAATGTTGTAGTGATGTGAGCTTTATCGTTGCCCTCAACCCTTTCCACATTCCTTTTCACTATCCTTTTGTCTTGTGAAAGGATGATCCCTTCTAGCAAGGCTAAGGATTTGAACCCATCACCTAATACTAAATTAGTGTCAAGATCGTGTAGTTTTGGCGTTGTATAAAGTATTTGCTTTGCACAGGTTAGGAAATAGACTTAGTAGACATAATGCTAAGAGCCTTGTTCCTTAAAGCTTCCTTGACAATCTCCTCCATCTTTTTTGTTCTCTTAGTTAGAGGTATGTCCATGCATTCTTTCTTACTCCTTTTCTTAGGACTCAACATAGAAGTTGGTTGGTCAGCTAAGTTGTTATGACCTCTTATGGGACAACCTCTACATCAGCATCAATGGCAACAATCTAACATGGTTCCCTTAGCAGCTCCTTCCTTATGCTATTCTTCAATAGAGGAAGTACCTTAAGTTGAGTAGTTCCAACAATCCTCATTTGTTCTGCCAGTCATTTTTTGCTTGGGCTAGTAGTTTTGTTTTTCTTCTTTTAGATGGTAAGTTCCTTGACAACTTGTTCCTTAGTCGCTTTCTATGGCATTGGTCATTGAGTAGTAGTAACTTTGGTGGCCCACTTGTCTAATTTTTGCATCTTGGCCTTGGCTTGGGCTAACAACATGTTGGGGTCCATATCTCCCATTGTCATCTCTGTATAGAAAAGAAAGAGTAGTAAAAAGAGAGGGGCAATGAAACTTACAAATTCGTATCGAGTAAAGCTCAAAGGTAATGAGTCCCCTTATGATTTATGAACTTTGGCTTTCCCCTTATAGCTCGATTTGGCATGGTAAGGAATAAATACAAACCTTACCTTCATTGTCAAAAAATATAGGCTCCCCTTTTTCATATATGGAGATGTTCCTCTCAGAATCCTAGAAAAACATCTTAGTTCCTCATCTATCCTTAATCTTCTTGGTAGTAGCAGCATCATTTGGTAATAACTCAATATCCTTAATTAGGATGGGTTTAGTCCATTTACTCTAAAAATTCAACTCTACGTCAAATCTAGTTGAAACATATTTATCATGCCATTTATGGTTGGGACTCTAATCCATCCATAAACTTGTGGTCATGCTGAGCTACAACATACAACCAACTATCTAGTTGCCTCCTAATCGAGAAAAAATACCTAAACAATTGAGGTGTGGCCTTAACCTTAAGTTCCTCACATAGTATCTCAAATGCTATAAGAAGCCTATAAGTATTGGGAGAGAACATACTCAAAGCAACACAAAAGTAGTTGAAGAATTGTTTTTGAAAAGCAAAAAATAATAGACACAAACCAAAATCAAGATATTTCAAATATAAGTGAAACTTACGGTCAATAGGAAAACAAACTCATTCATCTTCCTTCAACCTATGCAGGTGCCATTCGTTAGGGAGATCTCACTAATATTTGTTGTATTTTGTGATAAGCGACCTAATAGTACCACTCATTACCCTGTTCGAAGAATCAACATTATAAACAACGTTGTTATATAAATAACTAACAACATATCTATCTCCCCAATCATTATGATAATTGTCTATAGGTAGAGCTTCAATGTAAGCAAGTTTCTCACATCTTTCCATAGTGTTGTTTGCTGAACTACTAGATGAGGAAGTTGAACCAGTTCTTCTTTGGTGGGAAGAAGTAGCCTTAGAGAGAGTTACTTTTGAGTCTATAGAAATAGGAGATAATAGTGCTTCAAACCATACTTGTAGAAATGTCAAAAATTAATTGTGCAAGGAAGTTGTTCAAGGGTTGAATGAGAAATCATGAAAGGAAATTTCGAGAGAAAAGAAATACAAAGAATAAGGACTAGAAAATATGAATAAGAATGAACAAGAAAAAAGCTTTTTATACTAACAATTCTTCCCATCAGGTCTAAAGTGACCTAAATTGGGATTTAGGTATTGATCAAATAACTTGGCATGGATAGAAGACATGTTTAAGGCCAAAAATTCAAGGGACATCACGTCATAGGTAGTTAATTAGCCTTGCGATGTAATGATGATGGATATGACAGTTGTCCCATGTACCTGCATAAGAAAAGAACAAGTGCGAAAGCCAAAAGGTCACGACCTTTCGCCTAAAAATCAATACAACGCATTTTGAATGACACAACATAATGTCACTAGCAATGATATGGAAAATTAGTTAGGAAGGCATCTTATGATTTCTTGATTTTTCTCTGATCAATCAAGTTGTATATAATTATCAACTCCCATAGGCAAATTCTCAACCATAGGGAGTTAGGGGGCAAATGTTGATAGTAAAATTTCACCTAGCAATATTGCTCGACCCATTGGGTACTAAGCTACCAATCATTACTATTTCTAGTTAAGGCCTCTAGTGGCTCTACTTATCTAATGGGCCTGAAGGCTAGACCTGCTTGTATATTAGGTTTAAATTTGAAAAGTGGCATGAACAATTATGGCCTTGCACAACTTCATTACATAACCTCTAATTATTCTTGTTCTTTACGCATGTGCTTAATTAAAGAGATTCCACATGGTCCATGGCCAAAAACCACCCATTATTGCATACATTAGATACATGCTTATAAATAACGAAAAAAAAAACACTGTAAGAACTCTTTGACACTCAAATACATTTAGCTTTCTTAGTCATTCCTTTCTTTACTTTGAATATATACTTGCTTAGGCATCAAAGTGGCTATGCTGAATTAGCCCCAACACCCACTGTAGCCTCTCTTTTTTCTTTTTATAAGGTTAAAGTTTTATATCAAAATCGACTGACAATACCATTTGCATTGCATATTCTTGTACATTCATTCATAGGTTTGATAAATTACTTGCTTATTATTGTTTGATAGTTAGGTAGAAAGGTTACTCATTAAGGTAAATGTAGCATATCCCTCAATAGTATATTTTGTAGGTCTTATAAAGTTGGGGTTAGGCTATGATTTAAGTATAGAGTGCTTCATTGGGCTGAGAAAGTAGAATGATCAATTTAGAAAGTAAGTAGGATAGTCGAATTGAACATTTGAAGTATCCAATCATTTTATGATTGTTAGAATTTAAAGACCCTTTCTTATTGCTGGGTAAGTGATTCCGACTCTCTGTAGTTGTAATGACTATAGATTACTAGATCACTTATGGCTATATATAGTTAAGTAGATGTATGTGAAAAGATTAAGTAAGATGAGAAACTTGTTAGTTAGAGTCATGTAACCTTTGACTTGCAAGAAGTCTTTATGTCATGAGTACATACATGATATGAAAATTTTATGTAAAACTATTAAGCCCCCTTTTAGAGTGTTATAGGAGTGGTATAAGAGCTCTAGGTTATCAAAGATAGGACTAGCTTGCTAAATGGTTAGATAGGGTATAACTGAAGTAGAAGGAATAGAATAAAAGTCTTAGGCTCTAGGATTATATATATCTATCTACTTCTATTTGTTACCTTAGGACCCTTCAAACTTGATACAAGAATACTCTTACAAATGAGTCTCATGAAACTGCTAAGACAATGTAAAAAGCTAGAAATAACACTAATAATAATGTCGAAGATGGTAATAAGACAATGTATATTAGTGAAACATGCTAATGAGATTGTAACAAAGACCAAAGCCCATAGTAGTCATGATTGAGTCTTGGAGCTGAATCTTGTTTGTGAGAAAGATGGAAATGAAACACCAAAAGGGACATAGATAGTAAAAGCATACCACATGCATGCGTGTTACAAAATAAGTGCATAGTTAACCATTGTATCACCTTCTTAAGGGTCCCCAATTGCTTAAACCTTCTACTCAACTACAAGCCTTACACCCAACAAGAAAAGGACAATAGTAGAACCATGGAGAATTAGCAAGAAATTGTGTGAAATCTTAAGATGGTTTGAGAGATAACTTACCCCTATTAGTGGAAATGTAGGCATAACATTTGTAAATGAATGGCATCAGATTTAATTAAAGGATGATATACCTAGTAAAGTAGGTATACCTAATGTGATATTAGATGATTAGATAAGTGAATTATTGCATGTTATTAAAATGAAGCAAAAATGTCTTGATAGGATCATGGGTAGTGCAAATGAGCAAAGTTACCACATGATACCAAGAGACTAAGGTAGCTTAGACCATATGAAGGAAATACCAAAGGAACTAGAACCATCAAGGAAGAAGTCTCCTAACTTTGTTAAGGTAAATAGCTATTTTGTAGGAAAGAAAAAATGAGTCCTATGAGGTAAAAAACTAGCTAACCTAAGTTGAGCTATCATTTGAGGCTTATGAGATCCCTAATGACTCAAGGCTAACCTATGGCACCTTCATGCTATAGCATGGTGCTAGAGTGTAGTGGAATTCTAAGAAAAGAGCCTTCCATCAACCATTATTTGGAGTGATTTTAGAAGAAAATTTCAAAAGGAATATAACCCAAATTGCAAAGGAAAAAGGTCGATTGAGGAATTAAGGTCATTATCCAGTTAGTCAATGACCTGGAAGCCTTTTAGAGTGAAATGTTGAAAATGTAGTCAAGAGCATTGCATAAGAAATTGTTCGCGACTACAACATAAATGTTTTTATTGTAGAGAGATTGAACACAAGTACAAGCATTGTCCCATGCAGAGCAAGGTATGCTATAACTGTAGAAATTGTTAACACGTCTTTTCTAGGTAACCCCAAAAGTAAGCCAAACAGGAGATAACCAAGTAACCTTTTAAGGAAATTTAAGAAGTAAGTTCGAATAATATGAGAAGACAATGTAATTTAGAGGGAGGTTACATGAACTTATCACGATGATTGTGAAGTAGTAATTGTAATGAAGATTATGTATTATGCATTATAGAAGTTTGATAGCTATATATATGTGATTGCTTGACATGGAATTAAGATTTAAGGTTTCATGTGTACAAGTGAATGGTACCATAGGATTATTGGCACAAGAGAATGTTATCGTCAAGTTTTGAGAATGAAACTTATTGTAGGAGGGAGTGAAGGACGTAAACCTCACAAATTTCATAAATAAGGGGCTAGAAGTTGATAAGATTTCCTGAAAGATACCTTTAGTATTAGCAAAATAATTAAGCTTGAACCTAAGAGACTACTCTAAAAAATCTGAACTCAAACTCTTAAAACCTTACATGGTAGTCATAGCCCTTGTTTGACCCCTGCACTCAAAACTCTAAAATCTTATGAACAAATGCTAATAACTAATGTTAACTCCTAGGGTCAACCTAGTCTAACAAAACCAACCCTAAACCTTAATGGGAAAGAGACCAATAGTTGAAGCCCATGAGAGCTCCTTAAAACTGATAAAGGGTAAACTAAGTTAATGAATATTGATATAGATAACCTTAACAATACATTAAAAAATTTAAAACGAATACTATAGCCCTTAAAAAAAACTTTGAGCACTAAAATCCTAATTGGAACTCTAATGCGTGTAAACCATTAAAATGATTTTTGAAATTGTAATCTAGTGTCAAAAACCCTAATCCAACTATTGTGCTCTAATTAAATAGTAAAACCATTCATTATTCGGTGACTAATCACTTAATTGCCCTAAAACCTTAATCTACCCTCTAAAATGTACTCAAACAGTATCAATTGCCCTAATTCCATAAACTAATTAGATAAGATAATCCAATGAGCTTAACTAACTTAATTTGCCACATTAAGCCCTAAAATACACCTAATTTACGCCAAGTGTACAAGTAATTAAGGTTAGAAAACTTAATTACACCTTAATCAACTAATCAAGTCTTACATCGTAATTCACTATAAGTCAAGAGCTATTAATCATATGAAACCAAAGTAATTATATGAGAATATCTCCTTAATAATGCCGACATTATACTTGGGGAGATAATATGAACTTCATAAACTTGCAGTTTCGAATTTAGAGTTAGATACAAGAGTTAATAGGTAATCCTTAGAACCTCTCAAGATATAATAATAAAATTCTTAAATAAAATGATTGAACTTTAAATAATAAGTCACAAACCCTAAATAAGAAGTTGAAAAACCCTAAAGAGAGTAAAACCCTGAAAGCTTAATCGTATGTGCAAAAACCCTAATACATGGAAAACTTTAAAATGATTGGAAAATATCAATATATTGACTAAAACCTTAATTGGAAATCCAAAATACTAATTCGACTAATAAACCTTAAGTATATCCTTAAACTATTTGCTAATTGCAAATAATTTTGCTAATCACTCGGAAACCTTAAATCTTCAATCTTGTACATGGTCTAAAAACCTTAATTAGTCTTAAATACTAAAAGACTTTAATAAACAAAGTAATATAGGTCAATGAACTTCATTAAAGTGATAAAATATGGTAAGACCCTAATTGTACTCTAATTAGGCTTAAATTGCTTAATTAAGTATAATCACAATTAATAAGCTTAATTACCCTTTAATCCATCTACCAACCCTAGTCTTCTTAATTAAGAAATGAATAAGAACAATTAGAAAGACAAGAAAAAAAGATTAGTTGACAATTAGGATATTTTGGAGACAAATTTGTACCTTATTTTGCAAAAGTTATAAAAGCAGGTGGTCTTAACTTAAAGTTAGTATTTAGTAACTAAAAGAGGAGAAGGTTTGTCCCCCATATCTTACATTCTTGATCTACAATTTCACCCCTTTAAAACCCTCATTTGACTCCATTTTTTACTCTTAGAAAACCCTAAGAAACCTAAACAAAAACCAAAGGAAAAAGGAAAGAAAACAAAAGGAGTTGTCGGACCACCCTACGAACATCAGCACCTTTTAAGATTACCACCACCACATGACTTCAAATTACAAATGGCCACCACCATTTGAACCACCACATCCCTTAGTTTCCTATTGACAATCCATTTCCTTTAGAGGAGTACGTTTCAACTTCATTTATGAGTAAGAAATTTGGAACTCGTATAGAGTAATCTAAGGTAAAACTTGCCCAACTTAAGTTTTCTATTTACACTTATCATACCTATGATATCTTGAGATTTTAGGATTAAATATACTAGATAAACATACTATAATCATGTACATGTCATTTTAGAAGCATATAATGATACTTCCATTCATGTACTTATCTAGTTTCTTACTTGCATCCTAAAAGTGTAATAGATAGTTTTATATAGGTAACTTAATAAAATGATAAGAAACCACTGTCAAACCCCCAATCCATGCTAGTGTTGAAACATATATTGTCCTATCTCCATCATATTTTTTATTTTTCATGCTCATCTTAGGAAGACTTAGCTTAAAACACATCATGGTAGAGTTTTAGCATGTTACAACAAGTTGTGTGGAGAAATAGTTAAAATCTCCTTAAAAAATCTCTTTAACTGCCTCCTTTACCTAGGACAACAAGTTGTAAATTCTAGTTCAATATGTTAATTACATGATTAGTTAATGCTAATTGGGATTTAGGACTTAATCATTGGAATTAAGTAGATAAACAAGATCCTAGAAGCATAAAATGGTCTAAAATGACATATGGGCCTAGAGAAATTAATTTGGAGCCTTAGAACTGGATAAGACTAGACATGGAACACTTAGTAAAATGAGTTGTTTAGTTGACCCATTAGGATATTTGGCCCTTTAGAACAAATTAAAATTAAGTTTAAGGCCCTAGATTACAAATTAGCCATAAACTTGTAAACCCTAAAAAATCAATAGTTTGAACCTTAATTTAAGTTTAAGTGTCCTAAATTGTGTAATGGGTCGATAAGGCTAGTAATAATAAAAGATTATGAAACTTAATAAATCGAATATAACACCGATAATAAAAATCCTAGAAGTTGATCGAGACCCTAAATCGCGTACTAAAACCCTAAATCTAATTTATGCACCATTAACCAAAATTGAATTCAAATTTGATCGAAATCCTAAAACTATAACTTTAAGCCTATAAAATAGTTAAATATTACTTAATAGTGATATAATTGTAGTTGAATGTAATTACCGACTAAATTGCGTAATCATGTAAAATTTTTAACGAAATTGTTAAAATAACTTGTAAAAATTATAACTATAACGGTTACTAATTAAATTGATAAATTTTCACAAAATTCCAAAATTAATTTATGATGAGTATTTTTATAATTGTTATGTTTAGAAAAATTACATATAATTATTTTTAATTTCTATTTTCTTCCTTTTTCGTTCTTCCTCTCTTAATTTCCTAAACTTGCCACATCCTAGAAACAAAAACAGAAAATAGAAAAATCAGTTAAAAAAACAACAGCCCATGTGCTCTAAACCAAATGCCAAGTGTTGAGTTTATAAAAAGAGAAAAATTAGAAATGATTAGCTTGTCTTATCTTCATAAATGTAAAGATTAGGTTAGTTTATTTTCTTTACTTTTCTCCTTATAATTGCTGATCACATGGGAGAGAAAGAGGAAGAGAAATCTGGAAAATAAAATTTGAGCAAACCAAACCGAAAGAAGAAAAAAAATTATGGAAGTTAAAAACGTGAGGAAGAAAACTAAGAAAAAAGAATAGGAGGAAGAAGAAGAAGGAGGAGGAGGAAAAGAAAAAGAAAAATCAAATATAATACGGTAAGTATATTTATGTTGAATGTATATAGGTATATTATGTGGTATGTACATGTATATATAGTAAGTATTTTTGTATTTTACTAACAAATTCATTACATATACATGTACATATGCATGTGTAGATAATTTAAGATATATATATATATATATATATAGATATATATGTATGTATGTATAAAGATATGTATGTAGACATGTATGTATATAAGTATAATATACGGTATGTGTATGTATCCATAAGACTACATATAGTAAGTATTTAGTATTTTTAAAAAATAATAATAAATAAATATAGATATATATATATAGTTGTACACATGAAGGGGATTATGTATGTATTTATATATACAAGCTTTATTTGCATATGTATATATATAATATATATATGAATATGTATTCGTATAGTATGTATAAGTATTTTGTAGATATATATTCATATATATACATGTAAGCTATATTTTATATACATATAGGTATACATGTATTCGACGTGAATGTATATATAATATATAGTATATATGTAGTATATCAAATATTAAGAAGTATATATAATATAATAACAATTACTAAATAAAATAAATTCATAAATATGTAAGGAGTAGGTATATATATATATATATATATATATTACCGTAAATTAGGAATTACTAATTAAAGTAAATTATAAAATTTATCAAATAGTATAAATATATATATATGTGTGTGTGTGTATCGTGAAATACAAATGAATAATAAGAAAATAATAAATAATAAAAATAATAACAATTGTAATAAAACTAAAATCTCAAAAATAGGAAAAAATGAGTAAATAAGGTAAAATATGCTTAAAATAATAAAATTATCAGTTATATGATTTAAATAATTATTAAATCATAAATATATTAAGGAAAAGCTAAAATTAATATTTTATAATTTTTAAATTAAAATAATAAATTTTGTGATATTTTTATATTACAATTCAAACTGCGAGTCATAATGTCCAAAACGGACCTCGTTACTAAAAAATACACTAAAAAACGTTTAAAATGGATTATAAGTTCATAACAATCCAAGCTCGAATCGATAATTTCACGTAAATAGGTGAAGTAAACCTTACAAATTACGATACTAGTTTAGCTTTAAATCGTCAAACTTACAAATTTTTATTATTCTCATGTGATCTTGACATTGATCTTGAGTTACCACTAAATTACTACGACCCCTGAGTTAACTATGGCCGAGTAAGTTTTCTTGATGATTCTATACTTGTTTGTGTTTATAGTTACTAAATATAAGTTATGATCAATAAATGAATGTTGTATGGGGTTGGGTTATGCTTGTATATGATAATTGGTTGTTAATGGTTAATTTACTTTAAATTACAATAATGTATTGATTATTACATAGTAGATTTACTAGGAATTGATTGTTTGTAACTTTGAATGACTACTGAATAATAAGACCTAATTTTACTCAACTAGAAAAAGTTAACTTGAAACACACATAATCATGCACCGCATAACTATTTCCGATAGTCACATTACACGAAGGTAGTGAGAGGCCATACGTGGGTTGATTATTATAGATTTCGTATAGTGCATACATGCGATATGACCTTACCTTGGCCCATGGGATTACTAGGCATTGAAGGCACTAACTGCCTTGCTAAGAGTCAAGTCTAGAGGCCTCCATTTAGGGGTAAGTGAGGCTTGCGTGAACTTACTCACAATCATATGTAGAACTCGTTTTAGATAAAATTGATAATGGATATACCATTACATTTTAAATATGAAACACAGAGTTTCATTATAAAATAAGTTCTAGTATGATACTCGAATCTGATTATGCCGATGTATCTCCAACCTTGACTTCAGAAGGCATTAAATCTGAGTTACATACAATACTTGATCACCTGCATGTATTTGTTTGGCATATTACTGGAATGCATTCATTTGATTGAACTTAATTATTATATAACTTGCTTGCTGTATGGTTGAGGGGATTATCTCACTAAGCTAGTTAACTTATACCCTTATAATCTTCTCTCGTAGGCCGAGTTATTCACAGAGTCGGACCGTCGCATGCCGAAATTAGTGTTCTAGACGGGGTTAATGTGGGAGCAGGATGTGATCGGAAAGTACTTATGATAGTTTATAAAGCTGATTATGTAATCGAATGATACTAGTTTAACTTAAGAAATGCTTTAGATTTTTTATCTGTAAATTTTAATATAAATAGATTATGTGTTATATTTCTATATTTTATTATTGTTATCATGAAATGATATTACTTATGCTTGCGCATCTTGGTTATTAGTTGTCACTGTAGCTATAGCCTTATATATCGTATAAAAAAGTCATCGATTATAAGGAAATTCAATCTGCAATCCTTTGTATGGTATACAGCGACTGCCATGACTAGCCCTCTCGAGTTGTGACAAAACTAGTTTAGTTAGTGATTAGGGCCTTAGAAATACGACTAGAAGCCTAATAAATGAAAAGAACCAGATCTAAATCCTAATAGAAAATAAACTTATCTTAGTGCTTTTAGTGGGCTTAGGCCCAAAATAACAAATAGGATTGGGATTAAGGCCTTAAAGAGTGAGTTAGGCCTAAAACCTCCTAAAAAGACTAAAAAAAAGGCCCAATAATTATAGGACCAAATCTAACCTCTAAGTCAATGGATTTATAAAATAATACCTTAAATGCCCATTAAGTCCAAAAGCCCATTGAAGTTACCCCATATAAGCCCCTTTATGAAATAGGACCTAAAATTGGTAAAAAGGGCCCATTTAGGCCTACAAGAGTGAAATCAAAGCCTAAATTAAAAATGATAGAAATTGGATTGAAAATAAAACTTAAAACATTCAAATAAAATCCTAAAAGAACAAGTGTAAGGCCCATTACCAAAAAATGAAGCCTAAAGCCTAAAATTAGGCCCAAACCTTAATGTAGTCAAACTAATACCATTGACCAACAAACTTATTTGGCCCAAACCGAATTCTTATAAGTCTAAAGACCTTAAAAGAACTTCACCAAATGAAAGAACACTTGAAGACAATAAAAATTGACTATAAGAAATTGAAATTCCGGCTTAAAATGAGAAAGTTATTACTAAAATACAAAATAAGTAGAAATAGGAAAATGATAGCGAGGTTAAGGAATAGATTAAGTTTAAGATGAGTTTTATTTACTTTAATTACCTTACTCGAGAGATTTGGGATACCAAGTTTAAGGCTTTTGAAGAGTATTGAAAATACTAGACTTCAAGGCTGAGTGAGTATACTAACCCCTAACTTATCTTATATTTTCTTATAGTGTAGTGTGCTAATTAATTATATCTATGAAAATTGTAATGCTTATGGAATTGGGGTATTTGCATGTGCTTGTATTAGTTTTACTTACATCCTAAAATACCGTAATATATCAAACTAATGAATTGGTTACTTCATTAGCAAATAGGATTTTGAAGTTTCTGTTATATATATTGATTAGTCACTTGTAAATTGGATTAATAAATGTATAAACTTTAAATAAACCTATCATGTATTGCATGCTTTTGCATTATTACCAAAGTGCATCAACACTACGTAGTGAAGTAGGAGATCATGCATGCTGGATCCATTATTGTGATATGTTATTATTGTATTGTATGCTATACTTATAGAATATTTTCTTACCTTAACCTTTGAGATCTACTCAGCTTTAAGGAGTGCACCCTTTGCTTGAAGCAGAGCCGAATCTACTGCTTTGGTCTACCAAGAGAAGATGATATTTGTTTTGATGATAGATGCAGGGACCTAAGTCCTAAAACTATGTTGTATGTAGTTACTGATCAATTATATACACTGTTTGCATCGCATATGTTTATACATGTATTTATATGTTTGATAAATAACTTACCTGTTATTGTTTGATGGTAAGGTAGAAAGGTTACTCACTAAGCTAGATGTAGCTTACCTCTAAATAGTTTATTTTGCAGGTCTTATAAAGTTAGGGCTAAGCTAAGATTTGAGTATAAAGTGCTTCGTTAGGTTGAGAAAGTATAATGACAAGTTTAGAATAGCAAATAAGATGGTTGAATTGAACTTTTGAAGTGTCTAGTAGCTTTATGATTGTTGGAATTTATATACCTTTTCTTATTATTTGGTAGGTGATTTCTACTATCTACGATTCTGGTGACTGTGGATTACTAGATCACTTATGGCTATATATATATATATATATATATATAAAATGTTAAGTAGATGTATGTGAAAAGATTAAATAAGATGAGAAACTTGCTAATTAGAATTTTACAACCTTTGACTTGCAAGTTAGTCTTTATATTATGGGTGTAGAGGTAATATAAAGATTTTAGGTAAAACTAGTAAGCCTCCTTTTAGGGTGTTATAGAGGATACTACATGTTTATTGTCATTAGTCCCTCATATATATGAATGAGCATAAATAATTTCTAAACTTGAGAGTTTCATGTATCTTATATGGAATGTTGTATTTTGATGAAGTCAAATGCGGTCTTTATTTAGATTGTAAATAATATGATTATCGGATACAACATGAAATATAGAGAGAAAAATAATTAGTTAAAATAGAATACACCACTTTCTTGGATTATGGAGCTGGTATTTAGGGCTGCTTGATTGAGGTATTAGTGACTTGTAAACCCGTGGTCATAGCATCTTTTACTAAATCTAGTTTACCTCACAAACCAAGCAAAACAATTGAACAATAATGACATGATATGCAATGGTTAGATTGGGATATCATTTGATGAAGAAATTTAATTATGCAGTAATCGATTCATAATGATTTTTTATTCGCAACTTTTTTATTACATTAGGCAACTAATAACTATTTCTAGACGGTTAACTTAGCCTGTGTTTAGATAGGCACTACTTTCATGTGTAAAAAGCTAAATGGTCATATACAATAACACAATTGATGGGAACAAAATAATTAACTAGAGATTTTAATAGATACTAAAGTTTTGTCAATAATTATTTTGTGATTATAGTTAATTTATATATTCTAGAATGATGAAAGGATGTTTTTATTGGAATCTTTTTACATCATGGTCAAATGCATTTAACATAGTTATATAAAGCAATGTCATTAGACTCGGTTTAACCCTCCTAATTGAACCTGGTTCGACCTAATACATTCATATAACAGGTCCAAGTTACTCATTGATCCTCATCGATAGTGACTTAGGTTGACAAATTCATCCAATTGACTCCACCTAGTTCTTATAAGAACCTACCAGGTTTTTTAGGGGGTTAAAGTATACCATTTTCTTCTATATTTTCTTGATAATACCCTAGTTTACAAAAAAGGTAAACATAGATCAAAGAAAAATAAAAAATAAAAAATAAAATGTAAAAAGCTCTTAATGTTTAATTCTCAAGGATGTATGTAATTTTTACTATTTTATACATAAATATAATTATATCATAATATTTTTATTTACCCTTTTCAAGCTGATAATTCAATTTCTCTCTTTTCTTGACCTGATTTATATTAAATCTAGCCCGCTCAATATAAACCTCTTGACAGGGTTAAGAAAATGTTTTAATTTCTGAAAACAATTTTTTTTTTTGTTTTTTGAAAAGAGAGTTGCTACCCAACTATAGTTGGAAAAAGAGAGAAATTAGGCTCCATGGGTTGACAAACCCTAATTTCAACTATTGGTCCGTAAGTTTTCTAAAAGAAAATTTTTTAGGAAAATTAAAACAAGGGAAGATATGGGTTCGGAGGTTATCTTATTAAAACCCAAAGCTTTCCATAAAAGTGTTTATAAACTAATTGAGTAGACCTTTAATTTTTCTCTTTTTTTTTTTTATTTTTTAAGAAAGTGGGCTTTTCAAAATAAAAGGGTTATTTATATAAAAAAAAAAACAACTGGAAAAAGACTTAAAAGGAAAAAAAGAAGATCTATTATTTTTATTTTTATTTTTTTTGCGTTACTCGAAGTGCCTACGTAACCATAGAGTAGGATTAAGCCTACATAATTCTTAATTTGAGAAAACTTTAGTTGGTTGGTCAGTCGATTTTATTTTTCAAAAACTCTTTTTATTTTAATTTCATTAAATTTTATTAATTTTTTTTAAAAGAGGGGTTTTTTTGGTTCACTTTTGAGAAATCCTAAAGAAATCCCTAAATTAAAGAAAAGGCCAATTATTAATTTTTATGAAAACAAGTTTTTTTGGTGTAGAATAGAACAAATTTTAAACTGGACTGATTATTCATTCAAAATATACTATGTAATACAAAGAGAATAATATAACAAGGCAAATCATGCAATGAAGTTTATTCAATTAAAAAACAAAGAATATAAACATTAAAAAAATTAACTAATTAACTACCAAGGACATTATTATTTTTTTTCTTTTTTAATTTTTATTATTTTTTTAACAAAGTCATTATGCAAAAATAGGCTTATTTTAATTCTTGAGACCTAAACAAGCTAATTATTTTGATAAAGCTTAATCATGCTAATTATTCATTAAAGCCTAAACACATAAATCATTTTATTTTTTTTATTAAAGTCTTATCATGAAAACACACCAATCATTTTATTTAAAGGCTAAGCATATTAATTGAAAAATTAGCAAGCTTAACATAAGGCAAATGAAAATTAATTAACATATTAAATTAAATTTCATATAAAAACACATTATTTATGTGAAATCATAATCACAAAAGATCAAAACACAATTTTTTTTTTATTTTTACTAGATTTCTTGGATTTTTTTTTTCAATTTTATTTTTTTTAATCAATAGGCAACACAACATAAAGAGAAGAATACTTACCTCACGCATTGTTTGAATTGTAGTTGGTTTGGCCAACTCAAGAGAGGGAGGGGGAGGTAGTGATGATGGGTGGTGGTGGTGGTGGTGATGGCTTTGGACTTCTAAGACATAGATCTACAAGAGCCCCAAGTCAATTTTTGGAAGTTTAGTACTTATCTTCTCCAATTTCTTTAGAAACTTTAAGCTTGATGTGAATAAACTGTAGAATTACCTAAAAAAGTTCAAATTTAAATTAGTTAAATCCAACAAAAAATTAAATCAAATCACCTATTAAGTTTTGTTCTAAGATAAATGTAGAATGTTTCACTATTTTATCTTAAATCAATTTCCTTTATAATAATAGAAAAAAAAATTGAAGAGAGAAAGTGGATATAGTATTATGAGGACTTACAGAGAGAAAGTAACAATTGCATGTAATTGAGAGCTATTCTATGCTTTGTGTGTGTTGGGTTGAGAATAAGGGATCTCTATTTATAGTGTTGTATCAAAACTCCCCCCCAAAAAACTTCCAATTTGGCGAAAGGTTGAATCTTTTATGATAATGGCAAGTTCATGTGTGTATCTCATTTTCTTTTTTTAAGTTTTTTCCAAAATTGATCATGTTTTTGTATGAATTAATTGAAAATAAATTTTCACACATGTAATAGAAGATGTCCTTATAGGTTTTTAGTGATTACATTAAGCAATAATGCAAGAATATCTTCTAATTTTACCAAAGAAAAATTAGGTGCAAAATATAAACATGTTAAGTTACTTGATTTTCATTTTTTTTTTACTTAACAAATTTTCATCTTTGAAAATTCAAAAGCTAGGCATTTCCTAATGAAACAATTTATGATCTTTCCATTTCCGCTATGTTTCAAAATCGACTACTTTTGAAGGCTAGGATTCAACTAAGGGAAAAAAGATGGTTTAAACTAGTCAAACAAAGCGACATGTGGTGCTTCGTGAAGTGACCAAGTGTTGTCACAAAGCACACGATCATACGCCACTATATGCCATGTGGCAACCAATGATTAGTGCCACATGGCTTCTAATTTTAGGTGCCATATGGCACATCCTAAGGTTAACATGTGGAGGTCTCACATTGTGGCATGTATTATGTGGGCTTTTTTTTTTTCTTTTTATTTTCCCTCTTTCTCTTCCACCGGTTATTTCTAATTCTTTTCACTCGTTTTTTTTTTTAATTTTCTCTTTATTTTTTTTTTGAAGAAAACCCTAAATAAGATCTAACCAATTGTTAACAATCTAAAAATTACACATTACTTCCCAAGTAATTATGGAGTCTAATAATCATATGTTTAAAATATTTTTAAAAATTTTAATTGGATCAAATTAGGAACCCAATTTACATCCTTGTTCGACTTTTATCTAGAAAAATTCAAATGGCCAAAAAACATTTATTTTGACTTCGATTGAGGTGCGATTTGAGACCATGATCTCTTGAAAAGAAATGAATTTTTAAAATATTTCAAAATGTGTCAACCAAACTTGGGCAAAAAATTTGCTTTCAATAAGATATTCATTTTTATTCAAAATTTCTAATTCGATCAAATCGCATAAAGTTATTTTGACTCTAGAAGCCATTTTTTACTTCGAAAAATTATTTCTACCCTAAACTCGACAAAGTAGGCCATAACATGACTCCTTTTATAATTTTCAATTTTCGGGTGTTTTCTCTTTATGTGTATTTTTTTGGCCTTTTTAAAAAAAAAATAGGATTTCTAAAACTAAAGTGGACTTAGAGAGAGCTAAAATGGAGTGTCTACAACTGCTCCTCTTTATAATAAAATTTACTAAAAACTTTGCGAAAAATACCAAAAAGAGACTTCATCTTTGCCCTTATGAGAGGAAGAGAGTATAAAAAAGGTTCTTGATGTTAACTTTTGAGAGTTGAAATAGGTTACCTATAGATTGGCTCCCTTTGACAAGCTATCAATCAAAGGAGGTAAAAAGATTTTCTTGTGGTCGATTAATGAGACCCTTTGATGAGATGACAAAAGTCTTGAGGTTATTTGAGGGTATGGCTCCTTTTGGTCTATCTTAGTGAGACCCTTTGCCTAGATATCTAAGAAGAAAAAGGTCATGAAAAATTCATTTATTAACCATGAAGTTTCTTATTTTAGGAAATCACAGAGTATTGATTTAATGTTGAATCTTCAACAACCTTAGGGAGAATCATGTGAATCATGATGTAAGTTCCCAACCGTGGAGTTACGGAGTAAGCAAAAGTTCGAACATGAGTACTAAATTCAACAAAAGCTATAAAGGAGCTAAGTAGTGAAAAAATGCACAAAGGCATCCAAATGACTACAAGCAACATCTAAGTGGAACCATTAGAGCTAATGACCACATAATGGTTTAGTCATGCCATCCAAATGGTAACTAAGTGCCATCTAAATGGAAAGCAAGCACCATCCAAAGGGTACATGAAATGCTAGATAAGTTTTGGCCAAGTTCCCATTATTTCTTTTATTTAATGTTTTGTTATTGTAGATACTCTAATTTTGCTTATATAGTTTTTAGTCTTAATTAAGGATTGTGTTTTAGATAAAATTAAAAAATGGAAAAGAGAAGAGAAAAGAAAAGAACCAAGAAGAAAAAGCATGAAAAATGAGAAAATAATGATGATGATAAGAAGAAAAAATTCTTGAAAAAGCAATTTTTAGGGTAAGAAACACCTTTTAGGTGGAAAATGTATTTTTTAAGTTATAGTATACTCATTTGATTTAATTGATTGACAACATTCATGTAAATAATTCATTTCTTTATTTAAACTTAGTTTGGCATGGGTCCAATTTATCACAAGCATTAACCTGCTTTCAATCAATCATTACCAGCATTTGTAATAAAAAGATACTATATCAAAGTTTAGATTTAACCATGATTACATCATATAAGTACAATTATACAATTTACAACCTCTACAGCACACGGATTTTGTTTTTTTCAAACAACAACATATCTATAACAAAACAAGCTTCTATACATGGTATAGACTTCTTCCAAAAGAAGTTGATTCCATCTAGTGCTCTCAAAAATTTTTCCCTACTAATGATGGTGCATCGCTTAGTCTTTTCTTAACCTAAGCTTTAATTAAGTCAATATTAAAATTATTGATAGGAAAATATTTACTTATTATCATAATTGTGTTGCATCTTATAAATGTAAAAAGATCTTATTAATGATTTGACTTGCAATGATTCTTAAAGCTTTATAGGATGGATACATTTTATGAGAAGTAAAAAGAAAAAAAAAACCTAAATTTTTACTATTTTACTATGCATATATATTAAATGAAAATTAACTATCAATTTAGAAAAAAATTACATTAATATATGACACTTGTGTGAGTTTTGTTTCTAATAAAAATAGATCGGAGTAAATGTTTGAATAAGAAATTATTAGTAAAGTAGAAAGAGCAACTCAACATAGATAAAAGTATTGTACTATTTTTTTTAATGATAATTTTGTATGATTATTACATTAGCAATACTAAAAAAAAGAATAACATTTTGAGTATAAATTATTAGATAATCAGTTATTCAATAATCTATAGTCATTTTGATAACATTAATTGTCAAAAAATTCACCAAATCAAGTCTTATAATTAATATTGTTTATTAATATTTTATGTGATAAGACTAAAATACTTATAATATAAAAAATGAAATTATTTTTATGGTATTACTCATAAATAGCAATTTAAAAGAATCTACTTAGTTGGATATGGTTTGTAATCAATAAATTTAATACTATTCGTTGTGAAAAAAGAAAGTTTAATACAAATAAAAAGATCAATGTCATTCAAGCAGTAAATGTGTCTTAAAAAGAGCAAATAACATACCTATCGAAGACCTTATAATTGTAGAATAAATACCTAACCAATAGGCTATGCTTCATTTTGTGTTATGTTTTACTCTTTAAAATGCATATCTTCCATATAGATTTTTTTCTTTTCCAAAAATTTAAAAAAGGTAACATTTCTTGAGCTTTGAAGAGCTAAAGCTTTTATACCTCCCCCAACCCCTGGTTCTTTAAACCTATTTTTTCTAAGGATAAAACACTTTATCCCCTCAGCTTATTGTGAGCTAAGCAAGAGTGGATCTAAAAGGAAAAAACAACTTAAGCATCACATAGTACCATAGTCACATAAGCATGCAATCATTCAAGTTATATTACTTTATAGTCCAGCTAAGGAGTCAATAAAAATGTCATATGCGATGCTCATATATGTGACATGCATCAATACCAGTATCATTGCCCAGCCTAGGACAACAAGAAGTTGTTAGAAAGTAGGGATCCTAAACTAAAGTTTACTGAAGGCTATAACGAATAGATAAACTTAGCTTAAGGCTACAAGGACTAGCCAAAACACAACCTTGCTGATCATTTTGGTGATCAAAGATTGTTGAGCAATGCAAATTTATATGCTCAAAAACCTAGCTTAACATTAGCTCAACTTTTGAAAAGTTAGACCCATAGGTCCTTTGTCATACCACGCCATGAAAACATTAACCACATAGTAAACAACACAAAGCATAGCTTCTTAGCATCTTTTAAATTATCCTATCCTTTACTTTAACTTTCTTATCTCTTTCTCATCTACAACCTTGGTACTAGGTTCACTTAAGTGAATACCTTAAGAGGATGAATTAGTCCTTAGTTCTTGGTCCAAGTTACTATAGAGTCTAACATGTTTTACATGATCATTTAACAGTATAACCACAATGTCTAACTCTAATGTCAAAATATTTTTCAGTCCACATCACATATACAAAAGAAAATGTTGCACAACTTATCAAGCAGCATACTCACAACAACCAAGTTCAACTAGATAAATAATAACAAAGGTAGTTGGGAAACTTATATCACAATGAGTAGATATAAAACTACTCTAAACACACCAATATCCACATACTAGGGCTAGCTAATAGTTTCAACCCTATGCATCACCACAAGGCTCCTTTTCACCTATCTCACCTAAGAAAGGTGCACATAGCACCCAAAAATAATTATATGTCGTATGCAAACTCACTTAATATCTTATTTTCATCTAAGGTTCAAGTTTTGAAATCGCTTATTTAGGGAAGTATTTATCTTGGTTATCCTCTGATTTAATCCCTAATTTATCTTCTAAATTATCCTACAAAGTATGTTAATCATAAAGTTCTTAAAACAAGCATCTTCCCATACATACTTGCGGTCCAAATTAGTTAAAGGTCCCACTATTACTCCCTTGAATATGATCTTGGAGTCCATCTTTTACAAAATCCCCCTAACAGATCCTCTAATTAATCCTCTAATTTTGCTAGGTTAGTACATTTCTTAGAAGACTTTTAGTTGCATACGTACTTCTAGTTAGAATCACCCAAGGAAAACTTCACATAAAGCTTGTCTAACATTCTTCTAGCAAGTGTATTATCACGACCCAACAGTATCGTTGTTGTGGTAGGTCATCATGTACGATACAAAAGGTTACTATCAATCCTCTTGCTAATCGCAGGCTTTTCATACGACACATAAAGCTCCTTTCACTATACATTACTACCAGGCCCATAGATAAGTAATATAAAGTAATTTAACTAAGATTTCTTCAATGGTGCAAATTAACTAATCGTGTGGACTAGTGAGACTCACACCAAAAGAATATTACAAGCAATATGCAGTTCACAAGGGAACTACATTAGAAATTTTAATCTATGTTATAAACAAAATGTAAAAGTAACTAGTTAACTACAAATCTATTACAAAATGTCCTCTTCGCTCTCTAATCGCTCTAACGCATCCCTATATGAGACTTACCATGAGCATGCCTCAGCTCAGATTAGCAAAGAGATTTTCCTGTATCAAAAGAAATCTATCGAGGTTTAAGCTTAAGCTTAGTGAGATAAATACCCTCGCCAGTACCACATGGCAGAAATTTATTTGATGCACAATCATATGAATGTATGAACAATCAGTATGCGAAACAACACATGCAGTGACTTAGGAACTACATACAACTTAAAATTACGCCCCTTGTAGTCGGGGTTTGGAGATAATTAACCGACCCAAACCAAAATCTGGGTTGTAGACCTTAGGTTTTATTTCATTTACACTATTGTGCTTAAACCAAAACAAAACTGTAAATATATATATTTATATTTTTATATACTTTCTTTACCAAATAACAAATCATACTTTTAAAATCTTAAGTTTAGCAGTATGATGGCCCCCACAGTCCACAAACACACGCCCTAAGCAGAAGCTACAAGACTCAACCCCTCGCTAACAGTTGGCGTCTCCCAGCGCCTAGTAAGCCCATCAGCTTAGGACAGAGACTCAATAAAAATAATGAAATAGCTAGTGCCCAATCTTATAGGAGGCTCATCCTCCAGTGAGTCCCTTCCTATCTTTTGCGTGAAGCGACAGTCGGTGTTATCCATATGCAATATGGGGAATGCATGATTCATTTTAATTTCTTAATTGTATAAGTGATTAACTTGATTTTCAAGGTGATCAGACAATTTCATTCCATACAATTGCACATATAAATTATTACAAATAATTCCCATTATTATATAATTAACAAGCCATCGTATTCATCTATAAATTCATACACATTCATTTCCCATATCCCATAAGCATCCAAATTTATATGTATATGTTTAGGTGCATCTATTCTACAAGCAAAATCAAGTAAAGTGTCATCGAGAATTTACTTACTTCACCATATAGTCAATTAAAGTAATCTGGGGGTGAATCGTCTCCATACGCGGTGTCCCCTAATCATCGAAATCATAATACTATAAGGAATTGATATAAACTTAGGATACTGAGCTAAAATTCCTTAAGTTATACTCTTGACTAGTTTTCGTATATTTTCCCGATTTTTACTTAAAAGTTCAATCACATATAACTTTTCCATTTTAAATCCGATTATTATAATCTTATAGTCAATCTTCATTGTTTTCAAGTATACTTTAATGTGGTGAGGTTAGATTTTTGAGACAAGGTACGCAAATCTAGCTATAGGTCAAAACAGTAGTGATCCTCATGTTTTTTAGTGCTTTTGGGCCTTATTTAGTAAATAGGCTTTTTGGTAACATGAGAAATCCTTTGGGCTTGGTCTTAAGATTTTATCCTAAGCTCAAAATACTCCTTGAGGTCAAATTTACAACTTTGATTTATACTCCTAAGGCTAACAACTACTTCATGAGGTCTTTAGTAGGCTTAAGTTGTCAAATAGGCTTGTTTTTGGTTTAACTCAAAGATGGTCACTTTCTTGGGCTTAGAGAGTATTTTGTGGGCTTCTTCAAAGTCTTAAAACAACTCTTATGGATGTGTCAAGTTGCTGGTCAGAAATTTAATGGTGGTTTAACTTGACATTTGAGGCCTGTTTTGAAAATTTTAAGCTCGATTTTAAGTTTTAAGTTTAATATACTTATTATACTTGCCTTGGTTGATCTTTTTACTTTGTTTACTTACCTTTATCACATTTTTAAGTGTCTTTTAAGGATGTTCTAGATCTGGTTGGTTTATATATGAGGGCTTCTAACTTGGTTTTCCAAATTGTTTCATCATTTTCTTAAGTTTAGCTATTAGATCAAGAACTTAAATTACTTGTATTCAAATCTTAACTTGACTTTTCTTCCATGGGATGATTCTTTAGCTCATGCTTTGCACGAAAAATAGAAGATCTCATACTTATTACAACTTCCATATCATAGCTCATGTCATACAAAGTTGGTCTCCCCATAAAGCTTCATGTGATTAATTTTTCCTTAACCTAAGTCTAGATTTGAGCATATTTAACTTAATAGAAATAAAATCAACACCCAAATGATCTTTGATTTCTCATGTCCAGCATGTTCATCTTTCATTCAATTCCTTGTTTCAAGATTTTCTCAACTTAAAATCTTCCATGTAAAATGTTAAACAAATATCTTTACAAAATACCAACTTTTTTATGCTCATATTTCAACTTCATGCAATGGTTTCATGAGTTTGTTTCTTAGGATGGTCTTTGATGTTATTTCAAAGTCTCTTAATATGAACACTAATCTACTAACACAAGAAACACTTATTCATCCTTAAAGCAAAGTATGGTGGTTTTGCACAAAGGTTCCACTTAAGCTCTTAACTTTACTTCCTTTTTTTGCACCCTTTTGGAAACCCGAGTTGTTTGATCTGTTGGAGTGGGGTTTGTGGAAGGTTCTAAGGGTTCTAAAGGAGCTTAGATGTTAGAAGAAAAGAAAATGAAAGTGCCATGAGTGGAGCTTGGAAGTAGCAGCCAAATGAGGGATTTTGTGGGGTAAGGTTGTTTCCTCTTTTATATTTGTTTCAAGTGAGAGAAAGAGGAAGTGAAAATGAAATTGAAAGTGAGAGGAATGAAGGAAAGAGTGGCCAGTTGGGAATGGGAGGGAATGTGTGTTTAAGATGTTTTGAAATTGTTGTCTTGTAGCTTACACAAAAGTTAATAATTGCAACTATTGATGATGTAAACATTAAGGAGTGAATAGTGGTCTATAAGAGAAAGTGATTGATGGATGAAAGACAAGATCATGACCCCCCTCTTCTTCTTGTTCAAACTGACCATGGAGTGTCTTTTAAGGCATGGAATTGTCTTGTCTCATTTAATGAAGTTAAGCATATGAAATCTTGTGAAAATTTGTCCATATATAGTATAAGTAAAGGGGTGATAAGGAAAGTATTTTATCACTAGATTTTGATAAGTTATCAATTGATAAATGATTCCAACTTTCAATTAATAAGTCATCTAAGGTGATTGGTTGGTCTACTTATTTATATGTAAGGCTTAGACATGAAGATAAGAGCATGGTCTTATAGAAAATTGTTTTAAGGTTTTCATCTTGCATTGTTTTGTAATTTATGATTTGATTCTTATAAAATTGTGAAATTTTCTAAAGTTGAATGAAATTATTCAAATTAAATTATCAATTAGTCACTTAGGGTTAAAATTCCTTAATTGTTTTAGGGTTTAGGGTCTTAAGTGACTTTAGAGCTCACAGTTTTTCAAGCTCAGGTTTTATCGATAATTGGTTTTTGAATTGAAAAAATTTAATTTGTTTCTAAATGTAAAATTAAGTTCTTAGTTCCGTTGATCCTTAGGAATGTTTGGAAAGTACTCTTAGTCAAATCATAAGCCCACTAAAAGTAAGGTTTACAAGTATTACCTAGTAAAAGAGACAAATTATCCTTATAATCAAATATATAGATAATTAATAGAAAATTAAATAATAAATAGTACAATTATTCAATTAATTCTCAAGAAATATCTTAGACTCATGAGAATATGTATTCTTATGTTCGACTATAAAAAGTACTAGATTAACATAATATCTAACATTTCCAAAAATACCCTTTTTAAGCTCGATTTTGCTAGAAATTACCTTAAAATAGGTAAATTGCCATAATTAATTGCACAAATAAACTAACCTTGAGAAACCCTTACAAGTTGATATTATTCACTAAATAGCTTAAAAACTAATTATTTCCTTTAGTCGAATAAACTACTAATTTGATCAAAATACAATATAACAAATAGTAAATGTAATAATTTTTGAAAATTCTTGTTACTGCAATTTAGTACATATTATAAGTATGTTATATAGAATCTTTAAGCTCGAAAAAATAATATTTAACATTTTTAAAAGTTACTTTAAAATTCGTATAAATGGGGTAAGTTCTTAAGGAAATACTATAAATCATCAAAATTTTAATAAAATAAAATTACTACATTAAACTAAATATAAAATAACCTAAAAAACAATTTTTTTTTATAACTTTTCTTGAAGATTTAATGTTTTTAGCAATTTAGACAACTTACAAGCTAGTTTTTTAAAAATTTTTAGTTTGTCAATGTTTGGCCACCCTCTAACCACCCCTTTGTGTTGATAGCTCCCATCTCACAACTTTCCTTCAAACCGCTAAGCAACATGTTGTTAGGCCTTCATTTGATATGAAAACCCTAGATACCTTACCTTACACCGAATTTCTCCTACAATCTTTTCTAAATTTTTAATTTTTCACTTCTTAAATGTTGTTGTAGGTGTTCCTTAGGCTTTTAGCTAGCAAACTAGTTTAATTTCCACACACCATTCCCTTATATAGCAAACTAGTTCGATAAGGAAATATTGAGAGTTCCAAGTGTCCTTGTCTCATTACATTATGCACGTAGCTTTAATGTGTGTTAAGTGCCAAGCTTACACCTCTTGCTTGGTGAATTCCCTAGCATGGATTCATTACACATGTCTGATAAGGAGAATTTTAGACACTTTTGATTGATTATTTTAGTGATCCAAAAATTTTTACCCACATTCAAAGGTTTTATACTATTATACACATGTATTAAGTATATAATATGCATACTTAATGATCATATAACTAATTTACATACATTTCAACTCCAAATTATTATTTTTCACAAGTTCAATAATTTATCTCTAAAGTTTGGTTATATCTTGGAACTTAAATTTTGAGTTTCTGATAGCAGTAAAAATAAAATTACATTTTAACAAATTAAATATTGTATATAAATATTATTTTTAGAAATGAACTCTACCAAGAATCTAATTCTAACTCTTATGACCTTATAGTAAAGTTTGATATGATTTGAAGAATATCTTTTGAAAGCCCTAAATCTTATTGTTTCCAAGTAGTCAGGGTTTTATATTCTACCCCCCTTACAAAAAGTTTCATCATTGAAACTTATGTATTAGATAATACATACTTATAACTTCTTCCAAGTTTAGATAACAAACTTCAAATGAAATGTTAACCATACATGAATAATTCTAGGTATTGGGCTCTCATGCAATTCATAGATCCCAATTGCCTCTTTTACAATATGTCTGCTCCATAGTGTCTCAACACACTCAATGCCTTCGATTCTTAACCTTCAAGTCTTTGTATCTAAGATCTAAACAAGAAGCTCTTCATATGTGAGCTTTTCTTTTAGCTCTACTAAGGATGCCTCCAATATTGTTGTTGGGTCCCCTACAAACTTTCTTAGGTTTTGAGACATGAAAAACATTATGAATATCTATCATCTCGTTTAGCAAATCAAGTTCATAAGTCACTTTTTCAATCCTTTTCTTGACTTGGTATGAACCAACATATCGAGGACTTAACTTCCCTTTAATATCAAACTACCTTGCACCTTTCATTAGGGATATTTTCAAGAATACTCAATCACCCACTTTGAACTCTAATAGCTTCCTTCTAGCATTTGCATAACATTTTTGTTGACTTTAAGCTGTTTGCATACATTTTTAGTTATTTGTACCTTATCCTTAAGATCATGTAACATTGCTGGTCAAATCTTTTTTTTTTTTCTTTTTCTTTTTTGTTCTCTATTTCATCCCAGTAGATTGGGGATCTACACTTGCGTCATATAACACCTCATACAAAGCCATTTGAATCATATTATGATAACTATTATTATAAACAAATTCTACTAGTAGTAAGTGACCATCTTAGTCACCATCAAAATTTAATACACATGCTCTCAACATATCCTCTAAAGTTGTTATTGTACGCTCTAACTTCCCATCACTCTATGGATGATAAGTTGTATTAAAGTTTTGCCAAGTTCCCAACACCGATTGTAGTGATCGCTTGAATCGAGACATAAAATGAGAATCACAATTCGATACAATTGACATTGATACTCATGTAGATGAACTATCACCTTAACATATACTTCTACTAACTAAGGTAATGTTATAGTTTTTGATGGATTACCAACCTCTAGTCCTCTTACCTGTGCTCGCCTTTAAGGTCTATAAGGATTAGTTAAATGAGTGCTCTTGTTGCACCTAACTTAAGATGAGCTCCGTTATTAAGATGGCCCATCGATGAACTCTTTACACAGCTAGGTCAGATGTACCATAGTCTACATCAATACAAACCATGATACCTAGTTGATATTACAAACCTTAGAAGTCAACCTCCTGAACTCTAAGCTCTAGTCATAGACTTCCCCTACAATAGAACACCCTGAATAGAGCTGCTAACCTAATTACCTCACCTAGCAACTTGGCCTCAACATGCATCTTTCTTAAAGTATGGATCTAACCACAACAACCTACCTGTCTTAATATTTTAATAGTTGTACTACATTCCCTTTTTTTCATTTAGAATTTTTACCCATTTTAGCTTATCCTAGGAATCTTTATTCATATTACCCTTTATGCAATTTTGTATGTTTCATTGTTACCCTAGGGATTTAATATAAATAGTCCCTTTATCTTGTAAGTCGAACAACATCATATTATCATCATTAGTGAATATTTTGTTTTCTCTACACTCTTGCAAGAAACCCTAACAATCTTATCTAATCTTCTTAGCAGCTCAAGGGTAGTATCAAGTGGACCTTAGTCCTTTACCTATACATAATATCAAGTAGAGATCTAAGTTGTATAGTATTCGATGGTGAGTCATATTTGGCAAATAGCTTTACGAGGCTACTAGAAGTTCCAACCAACCCTTTTGCCTTTCTTTGATATTTTGAAGGACCCATCCTTGTATTACAGTAAGCACTAGTGATAACTTAAGCTCCTAAGCACATCATATAATGCCATGTAGTCTCTTGTTATGGGTAAGCCACTAATGAAATTCATTATTATATGCTTCCATTTCCATTCTGCTATAAGTAAAGGTTATAATAGCCCATTAAGCCTTTAGTGTTCAGCTTTCACCTTTTTATAGGTCACTCATTGCAAGATATACTATGCCACATCTCCTTTCATTACCATTGACTAAAACTTTTGTTTTAAATCCTTGTACATTTTATTATTTCTATAGTGTAGGAATAATTTACATCATGAGCCTCCTCCAAGAGTACTTTTTGAATTTCTGAGTCTCTTAGAATGGATATTCTTCCCTTAAGTCTCAAAATCTCCTTATTATCAATTTTAAAGTCAAGGTGTTTTTCCATATTGTCCCGGATCTTCAATAACAATGAATCTTCCTTTTAAGCCACCTTTATAAGCTCAAGGAGTCTAGGTTGTATTTCTAGACTACTAACATACATTTACTTTCTTTGGTAATCATTTCCAAACATAACTTTTCAATTTCTTCATTTAACTCCTATTTATCTATAATCATTATAGCAACATTACTAGACTTTTTCCTACTTAAGGCATCAATTGTTGCATTTACGTTTCCTAGATGGTGATAAATTGCAACATCATAATCTTTTAGTATTTCCAACCACCACCTCTACCTTAAATTTAACGCCTTTTGGGGGAAAATATACTTAAGACTCTTGTGGTTTATGCATACCTTACACCTTTCACCAAATAGATAATGCTTCCAAATCTTTAAAGTGAAAACTACTGCTGCTAGTTACAGATCATGAGTTAGATAATTCCATTCATGAGGCTAGAGTTTTTTTGAAGCATAAGCGATAACCTTATTGTTTTGCATCAATACACATCCCAAACCTTTTTCTTGAAGCATCACAATAGATAGCATATTCTTTAGTTCCATCGGGTATCGTTAACAATGGGGTGATTACCAATCTCTTCTTAAGTTCTTGAAAACTCTCTTCACATTTATCATTCTAGTTAAACTTGACCCTTTTTCATGTTAACTGCATCATTGGCATTGCTATCATGGAGAAATTTTGTATGAAATCCCGAGTAGTAACCAGCTATCTCTTAGAAACTTTTAACTTCAATTATCATCACTGATCTTGCCCAATCTATTAATGCTTTTACCTTTACAAGATCAATAGCTATTCTTGCCATCAATACAATATGCCTAAGAAATCCCATTTACTCCAAGAAAAATTCACACTTCTTCAATTTTGTATATAACTAATTATCCTTAAGAGTCTAAAGTATAATCCTCAAGTGCTTAACATGCTTGTCTTTATCCTTTGAATATATCAAGATATCATCTATAAACATGACTATGAACTCATCTAAATACATTCTAAATGCATCGTTCCTCATGTCTATAAAAGCAAATGGCACATTTGTCAAACTAAACAACATTACCAAAATAAACATAAGGCCTATATCTTGTCCTAAAAGTTGTTTTAGGCATATCTTTTTCCCTAATCTTCAATTGGTGACATCCCGATCGCAAGTCTATCTTTGAAAACATAATGGCTCCTTTAAATTTGTTAAATAGGTCACCAATTCAAGGAAGTAGATATTTATTCTTAACTGTTACCTTATTTAATTCCCGATAGTAATTTGTTAAATAGATCACCAATTCAAGGAAGTGGATATTTATTCTTAATTGTTACCTTATTTAACTCTTGATAGTCAATATACAACCTCAAACTTCCATCTTTCTTCTTGACAAAGAGCATAGGTGCTCCTTAAGGTGTCATGCTACGTTTGATAAAGCCTTTGTCTAACAACTCATGGATTTACTTCTTTGATTCTATTAAATCTGTTGGTCCCAATAAGATATCAAAAGGGGGGTGAATTAATATCTTTTTGCAAAAACTAAAATTCATGATTTAAAAAAATCCCTCTTAATATCTTGAATGGCATAACTAGATGGAAATTGATTGTTAACTCAAAGAGCAAATAGTAATAATAACAATTAAAAGGAAAAGAAGATGAGGAGTAAAAAGATCGGCTAAGTAATTTTATAGAGTTTTGGCCTTTTATCTACTACTCTCTTCCAACTCTACTGCTAGGGACCTGATCCTCCTTACTAGTGTCGTTCTACTAGTTCAAGCATTTCAATCAGCAAAAATCAATAAGAGATTACAAGGATATCTAGTCATTTTCTCTTCCCTATCTTACTAGCTTCTTCCTAAGTTAAATATAAGACTTAAAGAACTTCCTAATCCTCTCACAGATAAGCTACAATGTTAGTAATGTTTACAACAAAATTGAAACAATACAATCACATAGCTTTTTACAACTTTCGCACTAAAGCAATAACAATGAAATAACAAAGTTATTTTTGCTCGGTTTCTGACACGGTTTCTAACAATCTACTCAAGAGTATTTTTAACTTTGGTATTGCTATTGAGTGTGCAGTACCTTTTCTTGAATAGCATCATATTTAAATTAAATAAACCCTCGTGTAACAGCTAAAAATGGCTATTTCCATATTTTTTTCCCTAATATCTTTGTTTAAACAAAATTAGTTTTGATATTATAGAAGTATCCCATGAAAATAGGAACTGAAAATTGAAATTCAAAAATTTTGAGTCAAGTTATTCTAGATTTGTTCCTTTGCTAAGCTTGTGTAACTAGAAAGTTGCTACATGTTATGATAAGTTCCAATCCTCAATTGTCTTCATGGAAATTCAAACATTTCAAATAATAAAGATAAGGATAAGGAGATAAGAACAGATCTAGCACTACTTATTTTAATTGCCATGAACAAATCCTTCTTCAATATCTTTATTTGAACTTTGTCAAAACAAATCCCATAAGAGATCAGGTTAGATTACTCAAGGACATTCAGGGTTATTTGTAAGATATCTTCAAGATTAAGAATTTGAATCCAACAAACCTTATCTTTGAGAAACTTACTTATAATCAATCCTATTTTTTGAACTCAATGTGTCCAAAAGGTCCTTGTATAAAGTGTATATCAGAATCCTCTTCCTATTAATATACTTACTATATTTCAATCCTTGAACAATTCTAACCATGATTGTTAGAAAACTTGCTGTTTAAATCTTAATCACTTAAATTTCCGAATCTAATTCTTGAGCATCCTCTTAAATCCCCACGGACTTTACCATCTTAGTGAAACAAAATTGAATATATTACCTAAATGTGCTTAATAAAGTGAAGCTAGGCCTTTTTGCACATTTGTCCAACTTAATTTGTTAAAGCTAATTAAAATAACTTAGAAACAACTGCTGAACATATTTCCAAACAAACACAATAATGTTTGCTGATATACATTTTGACTGATGTTCTAATGTTTGCTGATATACATTGTGAATATTGTTCTGATGTTTGCTAATATACATTCTGAATATTGTTTTGATGTTTGCTAATACACATTCTGAATATTGTTCTAATGTTTGCTAATATACATTCTAACTGATTTTTTGATATACATTTTGATAAGTTCAAACTTACTTTCTTCTAAACACCCTGTATACTTAAAAATCTTGTTGAGTTCATATAAATCTTTTTATTATCATTAAAATATATTAAGGGAAAGCTGAATATTCTCCCCCTTCTTGATGATAACAAAACAACATTTACACAAAAAACATGTATCAGCATAACCATAAATAGACATTTGAACTTTCTAACTTTAAGAAGTTTTTATGCCTAAAAATTCTCCCCCTTTTTGTTATCATTTAAAATAGTTAGATGCTCTCCCTAAACATCATATATAAAGAGTATATAAAGAAAAAGAAGAGATCCATTAACTAAAGAAACATTGTACATAAGTTCTAATAAGGTAAGAAACCTATGTAGAAAACAATACTAACTAAATGAAAATAAATAACATGTTGGAGAGAACAACTAACACAAAAAAACTGAAATAATTACAACTTCTTTTGAGGTTTGGTTTTCTTATGAGCTACTGTTTTGTATGAGTGTATTTCTTAGCTAGACTTCCTTAAGCTAAAGAAAATTTCTGAATAGATTTAGTGGGAATGGATGGAGGAACAGATAATGGTACATATGGTACCAAAGCTAGAGAAATTTCTAGAACAATAACAGTTGTTGGCTCAAGTATAGGAGAGTATACTTGAGGGACTGATTTTTCAGAGGGTATTGTTTCATAGGTTGGGGGTTGATGAAGTGAGGCATTCGGGAAGGGTTGATCTTGTCTTGTGTCTTTTGATCACTAAACTTTTCTTCAATGATCTTGGAAATCATCTATTCCAACTCTAGTTTACTAAAGTTTAGATGATCAAAAGAAGTTTACCCAAGGTTGCTATGAATAGGTTGTCAGTCACTTTTTGACTCAGTTTCTAACATTGCTTTATTTTTTTATTTTCCAAGTTTATGATCTCCACCTGTCATTGGCACATACTCTTTCTTCTATTTCTTTTTAGGTGTTGTAGCTTGCTTTCCTTTTCCTTTGGATCTTCTTTTACACCTTCTAACCCAATTTCTAAAATATCAAAGTCATCAAATCTAGCTCCTTGAATTTGTGACTACCCCTTAAGTCCATATTCAACAAAATTGAGATTTCTTATCCCATTATGAGGATGAATATAATGAGCCATATCCTCTATAAACCATAGTTTGTTTTTCACAAAAATTCCCATATGTTTGAAAATAAGTTCTCCAATTCTTTTACTTTGTATAGGTATTTTTGAAACCTTAGGAAACTAAAATCCCTTAAACTTCAGTAACCTCATAATCATAGTTCCATAAGGCCTACTATCTAGATTCTTTTGCATGTATCTCAAAATCTGCCCTAGAATATCTAGATCCTTTTTCATTTTGATGCTCAACAAGACTAGAGCATCTTCAACAGACAAGGTTGTAGTATTGCCCCTTTTGTGCAATATACAACTTACAACCACCTAATGTAAAATTCTTACGATCAACTCAAAGTCAAATATAAAAACATTTCTGTCAAGAGTTACTTTAACTCCATCATTCAAATGATTAAACAAATCCCCCTTAGATGAGCCTACTAATTATGTATCATCTTTTACATCCTTTAGTCCAAAGAAAATGATCAAATCTTTCCTGGTTAGTTCTATTTTCTTCCCATTAACCTTAGATTTGATCACATCCTTTTCGCTGAAATCTATATTTTTATAAAACTTTACCACAAGTTCACCATACACAACTTCATTTAATTCACACAATTTCCTATACCTTAGAAAATCTATCATTTTAACAATGTATAACCCATTCTTGGAGAAATATGAAAAATTGAAATAATTCGATTGAACAGGTTTACCTTTAATCTTTTTAACAACTTTCTGACCTTCATCAGAATCCTCAAGCCACTTTCTTTTCTAATCTTGTGAAGATTTTTTCTTGATTTTCTTGGAGAAAACTTCAAAATCAAAGCTTGTTACCACTTTTGTTATCAATTTTCTTCTTTGAGAGGCTCTCCTTTTCTTTTCTTCTTCAGGTGTCTTTCCTTCTGAAGCCTCACTTTCTGACTCACTCTTTCTTTCCACATTTTCCATAGAATGATTAGAATCTTGATCTTGACTTGGTTTGGGTATGAGGCTTGGATGAGGGTTAAGGTTAAGGTTTGGTGAAGCCTCAATTGGATTATTGTGAGGAAATTCTATGGAGTCAGAAGTTTCATCCATAAGGTTCACAATGACGGTTTTTGTGTTTTTCTTAGACCGATGAAACACTGTTTGAAGTCTGGTTGAATTTCTAAGTTGCATGGCTCATTAAGGAGAAATGCTAGAATTTAAAGGAGGAGAGCACGCATATGAAAGGATTGTAATGTAGGAAGTTAGGGAAGTTATTTAACTTTTGAATGTACTTAAAGTTTGTTAAGAACGAAGAAAAGAATATGCTTAATATTTTGTTAAGCACGAAAAAGCTACGTGTTTTAATGGTCATGAGATGAAAAATAACTCATGTACCTTATGGCACATGGAGAACAAACTTACAATAGGAGAGAGAGAGAGAGAGAGAGAGAGAGAGAGAAAGTTTAAGATTTTACAAAGTATTATTTTACACTTTTAAACACATAAAATAAAATGAATTTTACATCATTAAAAAAATAACTAACAAAAAGGATTACAAACCCCTATTTCATTCCTAATAAATTAAAAACAAATTTTAATTTGTTAACCTTAAAGACATAATCAAGCTTAAATGGATCTTCGAATCCTAAGGGGTTGTTCAACATATACTTCTTCTTCGATATACTCATTTAAGAATGCATTTTTTACATCCATTTGAAATCATTTAAAGTTTTCAAAATTAGCAAAGGCAAGCAATAATCCAATAGCTTCTAACCTTGCCACAAGTACATATGTTTTATCGAAATCTACTCCTTCTTCTTGAGAATATCCCTTAGCTACTAATCTAGCTTTGTTTCTTACAATTTTTCCATTTTCATGTAATTTATTCTTAAACACCCACTTAATGCCAATTATAGATTTATCACAAGGTTTAGGTATTAGATTCTACACTTGATTCCTTTGGAACTGATTAAGTTCATCTTGCATAGCACTAATCTAATTAATGTCACCTAAGGCTTCATCAATAGAATTAGGTTCAATTTTAGAGAGCAATGCAAAATGATTTTCTACACTTTGAAGACTAGATCTAGTTCTAACACCCAACCGAACATTAGTTACTACTACTTGTTTAAGAGGATGATGTGGTTTAAATCTTAGAGTAAAAGGAGGTGTATATAAACCTTCAAGACTTGCTAACTTACTTTCTAACATCCTTTAAGATTGTGGTTCTAATTTAGTAGAATCTGAATTAATCCTTAATGACCTATTAGAATTCCCTTCTAGCTTACCAAAAGTGGAGAAGGTTTTAGAATCACATTGTGACATAGGTTCTAACTTAGGTTTTGACACCCCTTCACCGCTTCGTTGAACTAGATCTTTCTTAGTGATCATTAGTGTTTCATCATTAGAATCCTCATGTCCTGTCTCCTCAATGAATTTGACATTGATGGATTCTTCAACTATTTTGGAGGCTTTATTATAGACTCGAAAAGCTTTAGAATTAAATGAGTATCCCAAAAATATTGCTTCATTTGCTCATTCCTCAAACTTTCCTAAAACATTACTTGTTCTTTTCACAAAACACCTACAACCAAATATGAAAGTATGAAATAGTAGGTTTCCTACCTTTAAGAATTTCATATGAAGTCATGTTCATCAACGGTCTCATATTGACACGATTAATAATATAACATGCAGTAGATGTTGCTTTAGCCTAAAAATGCTTAACTATTTTACTCTCATTTAATAGAGTCTTTGTCATTTCTTGAATAGTCATGTTTTTATGTTCCACTACTCCATTCTGTTGTGGTGTATATGGAGCAGAGAAGTTGTGAGTTATCCCATTATTTTCACAAGAAGTTATGAAATCATTGTTCTCAAATTCTTTTCCATGATTTGTCTTTAGACGGATTATAAATGCTCCTTTTTCATTCTGTACTTGTTTAGCAAACACTTCAAATTCTTTAAAAGCATCACTTTTATGGCGAAGAAATAAAATC
Organism: Lumnitzera littorea; assembly: GCA_024138015.1. Taxonomy (NCBI): domain Eukaryota; kingdom Viridiplantae; phylum Streptophyta; class Magnoliopsida; order Myrtales; family Combretaceae; genus Lumnitzera; species Lumnitzera littorea. The sequence goes on from JAMXBB010000012.1 coordinate 91,004,695, forward strand.
TAGGAACATCTAGAAAAATCATCAACAACAACTAAATCATACTTATTTCCACCCAAACTTAAAGTTCTTGTAGGACCAAACAAATCCATACACAATAGTTCTAAAGGTCTTTTAGAAGAGATGACATTCTTACCTTTATGAGAAACTAAACTCATCTTACTTCTCATACAAGCAGCATAACAAATATCATTTTAAACCTTATTTTTGGTAAGCCTTTTATTAAATTCTTGTTTGATAGTTTCTCCATTTGATAAAAGTTCACATATCCTAACTTCTTATGCCGTAGAAAAATATTATCATTTAAAGACAAGAAACAACTTTTTGAATTAATTTATGTAGGCTTAATTAGATAAATGCTTTTCTTCTAATACCCTTCAAAGATCTTAGATTCATTTTTATTGAAATCTATGCATTTTTCATGTTAAAAAATTATCTTATATCCTTTTGTCACATAGTTGGCCAATACTTAACAAGTTGTGCTTTAGTCCTTTTACTAGAGACACATTTTTTATTCTATGTGGAGAAAAACCAATCGTACCTATTGCAACTATCTTACCTCTATCATTATCTCCAAATTTAATATAACCATTTTCTTTCCAAATCAAGTTTGTGAACAATGAAGTATCACCTATCATGTGCCTCGAATAGCCACTATCAAGATACCATATTCCCTTCATTTTGGCTTTTATGTTCATGCATCCATCGTTAGATTCATTTGCAGATTTGGAGCTTACCTTTAAAAGAGCCATTAAACATAAGTTTGCTTCTTTAGTTTCATCTTCTATACTTTCTGCTTCAATTTTTTGACTCATTTAAGTCACTCCATGTGGCCATCAACGATTTATGTTTCTTCTTATATTTATCCATTTTCTTGACCAATACTGGACATTCATATTTGATGTCCTAGTTTCTTACACTCATAGCATACAATCTCTTTCTTCTCTATGACTTTCTTTTCTTCTTTCTGTTTGTAGCCTTTTCCTACATCATTCTTGTTTCTATTAGTGGAAAATCTTTTTGAATTATAAACTTTCTTACCTTTCTTTTTTAGTAGATGATTCAAATGCCTAGCTAGCATCAATACATCTTCTTCCTCATCTTTGTGAGATTCATCACATTCAAAATCTACTTCAACATCCTTAGCTTTGAAGGCCATGGACTTTCTCTTTGGATCTTCTGACATACTTTTTGACTTGAGGAATTCAACTTCATAAGCAATTAGCTTGCTGCATAATTGACTAAGAATGAGTTTTGTCATATCACATGCTCCCTCAATAGTTGTCTTCTTAGCATTCCACACCTTAGAAAGGATCCTTAGCATTTTCTTAACAAGATCTACATCACTCATCTTTTTTCCAAGAGACAATAATTTGTTAATGATAGTTGTGAAACGACTAAATGAATCTTTTATATCTTCACTAGGAAGGATACGAAATGTCTCATATTGTTGCATTAAGGTATTGATTCTCGTCTCCTTAATGGTATCTATTCCTTCATATGTCTAAACTAGTTTATCCCAAATCTCCTTAACTATATCATAAGAGAAGATTAGATAGAATTTAGAAGGAGCAATAGTAGAAAGGAGCAAATTCTTAGCCATTGAGTTTAATTCAGCTTTGGTGATTTCTTCTATTATAAAAGGTGTTTATGTAACTTTAACATCTCCATTTGCAATAATTCCCTAAGCTTGATAGTCAATCACCTTAATGTATGTTTGCATCCTGAACTTCTAATAAAGAAAATTAGTACCATTAAAGAATGGAGCCTTATTAGGTTGAACAATCAATGAACCACTACTTTCTACCGTTGATCTTAACTCTTTGTGATGTTAAAGCGAGGCTTTGATACCAATTGTTGGTCCCAATAAGATATCAAAAGGGAGGTGAATTGATATCTTTTTGCAAAAACTAAAATTTATGATATCAAAAAATCACTCTTAATATCTTGAATGGCGTAAGTAGATGAAAATTAATTGTTAACTCAAAGGGCAAATAGTAATAATAACAATTAGAAGGAAAAGAAGATAAGGATTAAGAAGATTTGGCAATCAATTTTATAGTGCTTTAGCCTTTTGCTTGGTGTTCTCTTCTAGCTCTACTATTGGGGACCTAGTCCTCCTTGCCAGTATCATTCCATTAGCCCAAGCTTTTCAATAAGCAAAAATCAATGAGATTATAAGGATATCCAATCTTTTTCTCTGTCCCATCTTGCTAGCTTCTTCCTAAGCTAAACATAAGACTTAAAGAACTTCCTAATCCTCTCACACTCAAGATACAATGTTAATAACGTTTACAACGAAATTGAAATAATACAATCAAATAGCTTTTTACAACTCTTGCACTAAAGCAATAAAAATGAAATAACAAAGCTATTTTTGCTCGGTTTCTGATATGGTTTCTAATAATCTGCTTAAGAGTATTTTTAACTTTGGTTCTGATATTGAGTGTACAGTACCCTTTCTTGAACAGCATCATCTTTAAATTAAATAAACCCTCATGTAACAGCTAAAAACGGCTATTTCCATATTTTTCTCCATAATATCTTTGTTTAAACAAAATTAGTTTTGATATTATAGAAGTACCCCATGAAAATAGGAACCAAAAATTGAAATTCAAAAATTTTGAGTCAAGCTGTTCCAGATTTGTTCCTTTACCAAGCTTATGTAATTAGAAAGTTGCTACATGTTATGATAAGTTCCAATCCTCAATTGTCTTCATGGAAATTCAAACATTTCAAATAATAAAGATAAGGATGAGGAGATAAAAACAAATGTAGCACTACTTATCTTAACTACTTATTGTTTGTAAGAAATTGTGCAACAGCATAGAGTGCCAAGGAGTATTGTATCCGACCGTGATTCCAAATTCACAAGCTTCTTTTGGAAGACCTTATGGAGGAAACTCGACACTAAGCTCCTATTCAATACCTCTTGGTATCCCCAGACAAACGGCCAAACTCAAGTAGTTAACAAAAGTGTCGGTAGTCTCCTACACGCTAATATTGGAAAGAACTCTTGTGATTGAGATTTATGCCTACTTATCATTGAATTTTCCTACAATCGCTTAACTCACATCTCCACTGGCACATCACCATTTGAGGTTGTTTATGGACTTAACCTGAACCTATCCTTGGACTTAGTTAACAGCCCAACTATACAAGGGGAGAGTCAATATGGCCTATAGTGTACCAAAGAATTTCACAAGTTACATCAAATGATTGCCAAGCAATTGGCTAAAACAATGGCTCAATAGAAGGAAATGGGAAGCCGCGTAAGGAAACGAATTGTTGATACCCTTAGGGACTTTGTTTGGATCCATCTTAGCAAGGAACGCTTCCCTAACAAGAGGACAAACAAACTATCTCCTAGAGCAGATGGACCCTATAGGATCCCGAGGCACATTAATGATAATGCCTACGAGATTGAGCTACCTAAAGGTCTTAGCATGTCTACTTCTTTCAATGTAGCAGACTTAACTCTCTATGTGCCCGAAGATGACAAAGACTAAGATTTGAGGGTAAATCTTTAACAACCTCTGGGAAGTGATGAACTGCCGACCAACGGTCCCATTACTTGCGCATAGCTCCGAGAACTCTAATCCCTCACCTGACAAATTCTCTCTCGACAACCTACTAATGACGAGAAAGTTTACACTGAAGGAATGTGGTTGAATTCCTTGAGCTCCCCAAATTGTCATACATTAATCTATACACTTAGTAATGATGATGCTAACCATTCCCTTGCCGAGGACCTTATGCCAAGTAATCCGAACAACCACTGCTGAGAAGTTCTTATCAAGTGACGAGAGACTCACTTAAATGGTTGAATAGTTTTCTTTCGGCATGCCACCATCTCTCTCATCCTAGCCCCTTTATTGCTACAACATTTTGACCCCTCTTGCCTACTGTGCTTAGAGAATATTCGTATGAGACCAATATTGCATTGCTACCTGTCTACTTCGTCTAACATTATACTATGTTTCCATTTTTGGCTTTTGTCCTTTTTATCATTTTTTATATGTACTACGAATCCTTTTTTTGTATATACTTTCTTATAATTTTTTTATTTATAATGTTGCCATAGGAACTTACTATAAATAGTCCTTTTCTCTTGTAAGCCACACATAACTTAAATTTTAATTCTGAATATTCTGTTCTTGTGAGACAATCCTCTCCAAGTCCATTTTCATACACTCTTATCTAATCTTTTCAAATAGCTCAGGATTATTGGCAGGTGGACCTTGACATCAACTGATGCATCATATCAAGTGAGGTGTCAAGTTGTATTGTATTTGTTGATGAGTTACATCCTCTAAACAGCTTCACGTCAATTACTCTTATTCATTTATAGACCATTCCCCTCTAATTTTCTTCAATATTTCGGAGGACCCATTTCAGTCAGATTTACCATAATAAGTCCTAGTGATAACTGAGCTCCTAGGCACACCATTATTGAACTCCTTTTCATATTTCTCAATTATCTTGCTATCTTATTTCAACTTAAAATATTCTTTGCACATTTGCTCTTACATACATTTGGGAAAATATTGCTCTAAGAATGCATTCCTAAATGCAATCCAGCTAGTAGGTTGTCTCCAATAACTGCTTTTTACCCTTCTAGGAATTATTTGCTTGCCCATCTAACAAAATACCTACCATTCCCACTTTTTTATTCTCTTCCACTTCATGACCTCAAACACTTTTTCCAAGGAGCTGATCCATTCTTCTACCACCAAAGGATCAATGTTCTCATTGTTAAATGGTTTTACTATTCATTATACCTGAGCCAACTTATCACTGTTTTCTCCATTAACTCCAGCCAATGCAATAGTAAATTGTTGTATCACATCCATCGCAAGCTAAGGTTGAGCTGGATTAGGTTGTAACTCCTCCCTTAACCATTGCAATACACAATTTACTGGTGGTTTTACATGGCCTCTTCACACCTTTTTCTAGACAAAAACTAGATAAACCCATATATTGAGTAATTTTATAACCTTAAAAAGTTATGACACCTAACTATTGAGTGACCTTACATAAATTTGTTAAACTTGCGATTTTACTTAAAATTATTAGAGGGTTTGTAGAATTGAAATGTAAAACTTAAGTTTCTATAAACTATGTAAAATAGCTTCAAAAAATTATAGATATGCTTACAATAGTTATAAAAAACTTAAAATACATAATACATGTAAAGAAATGAAGAAATTGAGTTCTTTTTCTATTAAAGAATTATTAATCTATAATCTAAAATTTATGAAAGAAAAACAAGTAGAGTCAAAATTGAATTTCTTCTCATTATTTTATTTAAAAAAAGCGATAAATTGAAGAATAAAAAAAATTAATTCATTTTAAGTTATTAATAGTATAAACTTAAATATTTAGTTTTCCTTATAAATTTTTTTATTAGAGTTGGAACTTGAATGAAGGTTATAAATATCAAAAGAGTATTAGAAGAGAGAGAAAGAGGAAAAAAATTAGAATAAGATAGGAAAGATGATTTAATACCCTAATAGTTAATAGTTTAATAAGAGCCTAGTTATCTTTTTTATTTTTGGTCTACTCAACTTATATATGTAGAATTGGTAAACTCGGTAAAAAACATAAGCTTCTACTAAGTTTCACATAAAATTAATTAAAAACGTAAGTTTAAAAAATATAATTTTATACTCAAGTTAACTCATAAAAGCCTTCTAAAATTATAAACTTGTAGAATCACAATTTTGGCAACTATGACCCTATGCATCTCATATGCACCTAGAAGTTATAGTCCCTAACTTGCTCTGATACGACCTAAATAATGTCATCTCCTGAGTTAATAAAGAATGTAACATCACAAGCACTAACTTGCTTTCAATCAACCATTACCAACATTTGTAACAAAGAAATACTATATAGGAGTTTAGCTTTAACCTTGATTACATCATATAAGTATGGGTTTACTATTTACAACCCCGAAAACATAGTTTTTTTTTTTTATAATAGAAACATATCTCTAACTAAAAGAAGCTTCTATGCATAGTATAGACTCCTTCTAAAAGAAGCTGACTCCATCTTACACTCTCAAAAATTTTTCCCTACTAGTGATGGCACCCCACTTAGTCTCTTCTTAACCTAAGGATGAAATACTTTATTTCCTCAACTTACTGTGAATTGAGTGAAAGTGGATATAAAAGGAAAAAACAATTCAAGCATAACCCAGTATAACAGTCACACTAGTATGCCATCATTCAAATTATATTACTTTATAGTCTAACTATAAATTCAATAAATATGTTGTAAGCCATGCTCATGTATGTGACTTGCATTAATACCAATAGCCTAACCTAAAGAAACAAGGAGTTACCAAAAAGTAAGGATCCCAAGGTAATGTTTATCTAGGGCTACAATAAGTAGCCAAACTTAGCCTAAGGCTATAAGAAGTAGTTGAAACATAGCCTAGTTGATCGCTTTGGTGATCGGAGATTCTTGAGTAATGCAAATCTTTATGCTTGAATCATAACCTAGCAAAATCTCAACTTTTGAAAAACTTGACCCGTAAGTCCTTTGTCGTGCCATGCCATGAATACGTCAACCACATATTAAATAACACTAAGCATAGCTTGTTATATCCTTTACTTTAACTTTCTTATCTCTTTCTCATTTAGAACTCAATACTGGGTTATACCTTAGGAGGTGGAGTTAGTCCCTAGTTCCTCTTCTAAGTTAGTACAAAGTCTAACATGTTTTACATAGTTAATAAACAATATAGCAACAACGTTTGACTCTGCTATGGAATTATTTTTTAATTCACATCATATATACAAAACAAAATGTTGTACAACTTCAAGTGGCATGTTCACGACATCAACCAAATCAATAATAGCAAAGGTAGTTAGGAAGCTTATATCACAATGAGTAGCTATAAATCTACTCTAAACACGCCAATATCCACTTATCCAGGCCAAATAATTGCTTTGACCCTACGCTTCACCATGAGACTCCTCTTCACTTATTTCATCTAAGAAAGCTACACACAGTACCCAAAGTCAAATATATGTCATGTGTAAACTCACTTAATATCTTATTATCATCTAAGGTTCAAGTTTTTAAATTGTTTATTTAGGGAAATATTTGTCTTGGTCATCGTCTAATTTAACCCCTGATTTATCTTCTAAATAATCCTCTAAAGTAGGTTAATCATAAAGCTCTTAAAACAAGCATCATGCATACATACTCAAGGTCTAAACTCGCTAAAGGTCCCACTATTATCCCCTTGATTCAATCTCAAAGCCCATCTTTTACAAAATTCCCCTAACAAATCCTCAAATTAATCTTCCTGATTTTGTTTAGTTATTACATTTCTTAGAAGCACTTCATTTACACACCTACTACCAATTAGAATCAACTAAGGAAAACTTCACATAAAGCTCGTCTGACACTCTCCTAATAAGAGTATTACCCAATAGAAGTTACCAATTATCCTTATTATTAAATATATAGGTATTTAATAGAAAATTACCTGGTAAATAGTATAAGTATTCAATTAAATTCCGAAAATTATCTTAGACTCACAAAAATATGTATTTTTACCTCTGACCATAAAAAGTACCATATTAACATATTATCTCATATTTCCAAAAATACCTTTTTAAGCCCGATTTTGTTAGAAACTACCTTAAAATTGATAAATTACCATACTTATAATTACCTAAATAAACCAAAACATTTTTAGTATTAACCTTTAGAAACCCTTACAAGTTGATATTATTCACTAAATAGCTTAAAAACTAATTATTTACTATAATTTAGAAGACCACCTTGTTTAATCAAAATAAAAAATAACAAATAGTAAATGTAATAAGTTTTTAAAATTCTTGTTACTACAATTTAAATATCATATGTATGTATACAAAATTTTTTAGCGAAAAAAAACAATGTTTAATATTTTGAAAAATTACTTTAAGATTCGTATAAACAAGTCAAGTTCTTAAGGAAGCACTACAAATCATCAGGATTTCAATAAAATAAAATTACTACATCAAACTACATATAAAATAACTCCATAAAACATTTTCCCATAATATTTCTTAAAGATTTGATATTTTTAGAAATTCGAACAACTTTCAAGTAGACTTTTCAAGATTTTTAGTTTGCTAATGTCTAACTACCCCCTGGTGTCAACAACTCCTATCACACCACTTTTCCTCAATCCAAAGCAACATGTTTTTAGGTATTTGTTTGATATAGAAACCCTAGATACCTTACTCTAATCCAAATTTCTCCTATATTTTTCTAAATTTTTATTTTTTGCTTCTTAAGTGTTGTTATAGGTGTTCCCTAGATTTGAGCTAGTAAAATGGTTAAATTTTCACTTACCATTGCCATTTTGTAGCAAACTTTTAGGGAAAAATTGAGAGTTCTAAGTGTCCCAATCTCATTACATTAAGCATGAAGCTTTAATGTATGTTGAGTCCCGAGCTCACACCTCCTACTTGGTGCATTCTCTAGCATGGGTTCACTATACACATCTGATAAGGAGAATTTTAGATACTTTTGTTTGATTATTTTTATGATTTAATATACATGTACCCATATTCAAAGGTTGTATGCTATTATATACATGTATTAAGTATATAATATGCATACTTAATGATCATACGACTACTTTACATACATTTTGTCTCCAAATTTTTATTTTTTATGAGTCAAATAATTTATTTATAAGGTCTCATTATATTTTGAAACTTAAATTTTAAGTTTCTAATAAATAATAAGGGGTGATGATAAAATTACATTTTATCAAATTAAATATTCTATATATATTATTTTGAGAAACTCCACCAAGGCTTTTATTCTAATTTTTATGACCTTATAATAAAGTTTGGTATAAATTGGAGAATATTTTTTGAAAGTCCTCAATCTTATCATTTTCGAGTAGCCATAGTTTCACACAATTTACCACCTTATACGAGTAGAAATATTTTCATTTAAGCCAAATTAAGTCTCTAGTAGTTAATTAATTGGCCACCAATTTTTTTTTCTTAACAAAATAAGAAAAGAAAAAAAGTTTGAATGTGAAATGGATCGAGTGCTAATTCAAGCTCATAATCCATTTGTCAATAGTAATCCTCTATTGGATCATGGTAGGGCTCAAAACATACCGTTTGTAAGCATGGAAAGACTAAAAACAACACCATGTATTGCTTACTTTACCAAATAAAATTTGCCATTTTTAAAGCAATTCACCTCTACTAGTTTTGAACAATGTAAGATAGAAGGAGAAGAAGAAGTTAGTAAGAGTGGTCAAACATAAAGTCTCGACTTAGTAGATGGTAAGGCTAGCATCTACCCCTAAGTATAATAATCCTTTTAGTTTACCATAAGATTAGTACTAGTGTAGATATCTTCTTTAAACTAATGTAACTTAGAGATGTTACAAATTTCTTCTTCCTCAATAGCAAAAATTCGTGAAAAAATCTCTTTGTTAGTAAAGTTTTATTGTAGAATGTGTTACAAATGTTACGAACATAATTTAGTAGATAAGTTAGGTTAGCAATTACTGTAAGAGTTTTAGTGTAGAACCCTCCATGATATAACTAAATTTTGACACTTGAATAGCAAAAATTTAAGAATTAAACCACACTTTATATATGTGTGAGATGCTTTTGTTTTGCAATAGTTGAGAGAGAGAGACTATAACACCCTGTCTATATAGGCATCTACTTATGCTTTATCTCAATACTTGGTGCCTAAAAGATGGTTCATTATGCCATCCCCAAGTTAGGGATAAAGCTAAAACTATAACAAATCTATTAACTCAAACTCCATTATACAAATTTCCAAATAAAATTCTTTCATTTATTAGAAAATAACACAATGGAACTTTGTCAAATATAGGTCTCATTAGAAGTATCACATTTCACTTCACCATTCAACTCAAAATCCAATTATGATGATAAACTTTTACATTCAAAACCTTAATATTATAAACCTAAAAGTAGCATGACGACCTTCTTGTAAACTTTTTTCCAGGAGCTTGATATGAAACTCTACAAGTATTTACTCTCTCTTTTACCCAGTCTAGCCTCTAAGTCCTAGTCTTTTTTTTTTTTTTTTTCTTTAGTACCTAAGGTTAGATAAGCTAACCCCTCAGCTCAATTTTGAGCCAAGTGAGTATAAAAATGAGCATAGAAAGCATAGCAATTGACTATTCTAAATCATGTCAAGTAGTATATATCTTATCTTTGATAATTCCAACAGCATCAACAATATAGTACATTCAAGTCATCAAACTATTATCATGCACATGTACATTGATTCATGCCTCATATGGATGCTATCCTAATGCATATGACAAATATTGGTATCAATATCTTATACTCTTCCAATTTACTCATCTGGTTAATCAACATACTCAAGCGTCTGGATACAACGTTTAAAAACCTAAGACAACAAGAAGTTTCTTAGGAGTAAGACCCCCAACTTAATAAAACAGAAACCACCTACTGTGGTTTAAAAATCTAACACATAGCTGAAACCACACATCGTGGCTAGAATAAGTTGAGCAATATAGTTCTATATGCTCAAAACCCAGCTTGATAGTGTTCAAGCTTTCAAAAACATGACTTATAAGTCCTTTTGTGCTATGCTATGAGTGTATTCAAACAACATATTTAGCCTAACCAAATATAGGTTCTGAATCAATCTAGCCAAATACAATTTCCAAGTTAACCAAACTAAATATGAATTCTAGCTAAATATCGAAAACCAAGAAAATGGCAACCAAACCTAGCTTTCAGCCCAATAGTCACATATTACAATTACATTTATGGAACTGTATATAACTCATCACTTTTGCACAAAATTAAGTCATCTCGGTATTTTATTCAATATCATCTAAGATTTACCAAATCATAAGCACAATATAATGAATCATCACATAAGGCAAACATTCTCCTCAACCAAGTACAATTGTATTACCAATATCATCCTAGTTACATTTCTCATAAATCCCAATCGATTATTAGAAGCACAAAATTGAAGAACTATAATATACCAAGCAGAAGTTTATTACAAACTATATCAATTTAGAATATGAATACTCCAAGCATTATGATACACTTAAATGTATATAATGGCTACACATAACAAGTAGGTGAGTGATCTACATTTTCAGCCATCGCGTAACACAAAACAATCAAGTATGGAGTACTCACTTGGGTCAATATTTATCCCACTATCGAGCACAAATGTCTTCATAAGCGGAGAAAGGATGTCATTTTTCACTAGCCACCGCTTGACATCCGACGGCCACTCTTTGTCGAAAAGAATTTCAAGGCACCAAATTACGAAACCTTAAAGCTCACAATAAATGATGAATGCTTGGTATGCAAACATTCTTTGACCCGGTTTTCTAGCCATTTTCTGACTTTGTAATATAGATATATATATATACAAGTATACATACATAATTTTTTTATTTTTCTAAATTAGCCTTAGAGAGGAATTTCATTTTTTTTATTTTTTCTGAAATATCCCTCTCTACAATCGGATTGCTAAAAGTCTTCACAATGCCACTTTTGATGGTCTTTTATAGCATACAAGGTCGGTGGGGGAAATGATAATTACCAAGAATCAAGTGTAAATTACAAATTAAAATAATTGATATTACCTTGGAACGTGTCCTCATTCAAGTGATATGAGTTGCTTATCTGTATTTACAATCACGTTCAGAATTCAACACTTTAGTTCGTTCGCAAACGGTCCACTAATATGCATCCATCTAGCATTTGCAAGTGTAATACAAATATTGCAAGACCTACACTTAAAGGCTACGTATCAATATTTGAGTACATCATATTGAAATTTCTAGCTTGGTTTGGTTGTAGAATTCCTCCAGTGCTTTGGTAACATTATAAACTGATGGAGATGATAAAACGTCTTCTTTTCTTTCTTTGTTTTTCTCTGTTTTTCTTTCTTTCTTTCTTTTTTTCTTTTTTTTATTCAACACTTGCGTTTTGAGAATCACATTAAGTTACTCCACGGTGCTTTCAAATTAATATACGGTATTTCACTAAGTTGATTTAGCAATTATTAAGATATCGGAAGCTAACAAATCTCCAACGATTGTTCTACTCTTTATTTATTATTTTTTTTTTCTTTTAAATATTGATGTTAGCAATTAGGTTCCGTCTTTTAAGCTCCTAAAGCTTAATTATCTTTTAAATTGAATTCTCATTTCACCGTGATGAGTGTTGGTGGCAACGAAATCAAATTTGCATTTGTTAATCATTTTCTCAATATTTTATTATTATTTTCACATTTATTTAATAAATGCTATATTACTAAAATACAAATATGTATGGAGTATCATATATACAAAGTAAATTACCACATACTTTCAATCAAATCTAATAATCCTATAAGCAAATTTCGAATTTTCGATAAATAACAAGTGATACCAATAAAGATATATTTATATCAAATGGAAGCTCCTATAACCATTATTTTGTAAAACCAACTTTATGGGGTCATTTCCTCTATTCATTTTGACCTTATTATTAAGTTTAAAGTAACATGAATAGCAATGCTTGAAGGTCTAAATTTAGGGGCTGAAAAATCAGGATTGTCACATAGAGATCATGCAAAAATTTGTGCAAAAACTTATACAAAAGTGGAGAACCAACGCATTTTATTAATTGAACAATTTGCAATGAACATGACTTTTCATAAGAGCCATAATCTTTGAAGACTTAAATCATATCAATAATATTTAATTTAGATAAGTTATAAACTGATTCGGATTCCTAATCATGAATGGATATAATTAAAACACTTGAAGCTCTTTAAAAATTTTACATAAATTCACATCTCTTTCAAATATAATGTTATTTATGAAAGTCCCTTCCTTTTTTTGCTTCGATGACCCTATTTTGCTTTGTCAGCCTCATTTTGCTCTGAGTAAAATTTTATTATAAACATGATAATTCTCTCTTTGGTAATTTTTAACATGAGTATCACATTATTTAATCATTAAGCTTTTGAAACACTTAATTTATATTTTAAAATATATAATTGATAATCTATTTCTACATATTACAAGAGATTTGCTCATTAGCTCCAAATTCACAAATTTTAGGTAACCAACTTTATAATTAATATATATATATATATATATATATACATATACATGTATGTATGACATGCCTATGTCATCATAGAGAACAAACTAATTAGATGAGTACATATGATATTATGTCATCTATGGACTGGTAAGAATTAAATTAATCTTTGCCACATAATTAACCTCTTAGAATTAGACAATTCTATGAGGCTCCTTTCACAACTCATAGTGTCCTTTGTAATGGCCTCACTATAATGAGTGGCTTGATACAAAAGTTTCAATGAAGGGAATTTATTGAGTGAAATCATTTAAAATAAAGTGGCTCTTATATTGTGTGCAGAAATATATTGCCAATTATATGTTTTGAAGTATGTAAACTATGTAATTAAGATGCTAAATAATTAACTAAGATGGCACTCATGTTATACATGAACATAAAAGGGAGATTTGTAGTATTTAGTAACAATGAGGGTCAAGATCGTAAGAGTGAACTTAGTAGTGAAAATGGAAAATATAAATCAAAAGAGTTCATGCTTATGAACCTAATTGTGATCTTCAATAGGAATAAGTAAATTGACTATGGAAGGTTCATGTCTACGGATCACACTTGCGAACTTTGTGTCAGCAAAATTGAAATTCATGATATTTAAAGGTTGCAACTTTTGATCAAACTTTTAAGAAATTCAATCGTAAGAGTTGTATTACTACACATTTAAAGGTTTAGATCAAAATATAATTGATTAGACTCAATCTTATGGATAGAATTCAATGTTTGAATCAATGTAACTCTTGATGAAAGTTTATGACTTTTCAATTTATGTTTTATAAATGAATATTGCAACTCTGATTTTTAACACTCTTTTAATACAAATTTCTGCAAATCTTCCTTCTCTAAATCTACATTAAAACAAACACTTTTTCTATATTTAAGTGTAGTTTGGTATTTGAATTTTTGCTATTCATATACCAAGAGTTAGTTGTATCTTAAGAGAATTCCATTATTAAACTCTCATAGCAAACTAAGTAGAAAAGTGTAAATTCTCTAAGAAAAGCAATCTAATCATACCTTTAAATCATTAATAACTATCAAACCGTTGTAAACTATCACCAACCATACCTATTTGCCTAACAATCTTAGAGAATTTACTCTTCATGTCAAGTGAAACAAATGCAATTCTTAAACTTTGTTAAGTCGAAATGATTTGATGGAAGAAACTACAACGTTTGAGGAAGTGAACTACTCAAATGATGCAAGAAGTTCAAAAAACTAATAATAGAATGTCTTACAAGTTCTCAAATCTAACCTATTTGAGATGCATGATCTCTATGTGATTTCTATAGTATGATACGTATTGCTTTGATACAAATTGTTAATTATATCTAATAAAATGATTTGAGTTGATTGAAAGAAAAATATATATTTGTCGCTCAACTTAAATTCTATGTGATATATGAGTTGTGCATACATGTTGTCCGTAAAATGAAACAATATGCCATGTTATATAGGGACATTTTGTATATAATATCTTATGTTCTAGATAATAAGACCAATTCATCAAATTTGAATTGTCATTAAGTTTAGATGTTGTGCAATGACAAATTGTTGTTTCTTTATCTTATTATTGTGTTCATATTATTGTGTTCATAAGAAATTCATCAAATTGAACTCAAAAGACATGTTTTCTATATGAGATTCTATAATTTGTAACGGTTTGGTTGATTCGATTAAAATTGTAGTAGTTGTGCGAAGTAGTATTTCATATATTACGAATATAGTTTGTAAGTATAATTGTTATATTGAATGAGTGAATAAAAGAGCAACAAAAGTTTATGTTATGCCAATGTTTTGGGATTTTAATTTATCGACTCTTTATATTTATAGATAATATATAGTTGTTACTATTGTGAAATCCAACAAAGATAAAATTAGTAATATTATGATTTCTTATGGCTATAAGTTTGAGAAACTCAACTAACATATTTTTTCATGAATATATTTCTTTAATGTCTTTTGAGTTTCTATCTATAATAAATAGATTGAGAAAATAATGATTTGTGCTCAACATATTTAACTAGAGTCAGTCAAACAATTGCTTGTAAATTTTTTGTTGGCAATAATGAAAAAATTAATTGTGTTCAATATTTTGCATAAGAAGTGCTAATAGTTTGAATGTACTTAAACTTTATATTATTCAAATGTTTTGTATTATTTTCAGTGTCAGCATGTAATGATATATTTATAATGTTGTCTAGTGTGACAATATATTGATTTTTAATGTGTTAACTTTTAGTATTAATTTGTATAAGATAAGATCTATTTATATGTTATGTCAAGTTATGCTTTGTGTATGAAACACAAAAATAGGTTATTTGTGAAATTGTGCATTTTACACTATTTTCTATGTGATATAAAATAAGTTCTATGTTATATGCAATTTTATAAATGGCATTTAACTACATAGTGTATTTAGTTGGGCATCAGTTACTATGTTGACATATTGTATTATTTTTATAATCCCATTTACAGTTAAAGTTTTCTCCTTGTAGAGTTTTAAGAAGCTAAAAAATCATTTTTAGAAAATTCTCAAAGTGTAGGGGTAGACTAACTTAAGGCTTGGAGTAAAAGGATAATTGTATGGATATATACCATGTACTCTATAGCAAATAAAGTTCTAGAATGATAAAAAAAAATAAAGGATTTAATTCAAGTAATAGACTTGCTGTGTAGAATCAAATCTAACTTGATATTGTTATTCCCACTATTGAAATAAGAAAAAAATAATCCTTGAATATTGTGTAGAATATCTTTATGTTATGTACTCATGATTATGTATTTTGAAAGTTGAATGAAAATGAAAAGCATCAAAAACTTTATGAGTGGTTTAAGTTAAGTTCTTAAATATTGAGATAGAAGTTTGACATGGAAAATACAAAGTGATCATGTGTCAATGACTTAATGATTTTTGTGACAAACTCAGTATGTGTTTGACAAACTAAAGTATATCTATATTTTCAAATTCAAGATAATGAATTGAAGTAGATACTAATTTAGTATCAAAAGTGTACAACTATAGTAGGGGTACAACAATGTATCAATGAGTTTGATTTATACTATGATATACACTTGATTTAACATCATAATTGTTGTGAAATTTTTTGTAAGAATTGAAAAGGCAACCAAATAAATCTAAGTGATACTAACCAATCTTACAAAGTTGTAATTTAGTAATTAGTTAACCAATATGAAGTTAAAATTATAACTAATAAAATGTAAAGATAAGGTAGTGGTATGCCTAGGAGCTCAATTATCACTAGGATTTACTGGAGCAGAATTGAACTAAAATGAGTCCTTCTAGATATCGAAAAAAATTAAAGGGAAATGGTTCATAATCGAATAAGAGTAGTTGACGTGAAGTTGCTCAGAAGATTTGACTCACCAACGAACACAACACGACTTAATACCTCACTTGATATGATGCACAAGTTGATGACAAGGTTCACTCACTACTCATCCTAAACTACTTGGTAAAATTAGATAAGAGTGTAAGGAGTATAGACTTGAAGAGGATTGTCTTGCAAGAACAAAGTATTCAGTATTAAGATGTAAATTATCTTCGGCTTACAAGAAAAAAAGACTATTTATAATAAGTCTTTAGAGCAGCATTACAAATAAAAAAATTACAAAAAGGTATTTACAAAAAGAGAATTCCTAGTACATACGAAAAGGGTAAAAAGGACAACAAATCAAAAATGGAAAGGTAGTTAAATGTCAGATGAGGTGGACAGCTGGTAATGCAACATTGGTCCTGTACAAATATTCTCTAAGCACAACAAGTAGGAAAGGTCAAAATGTTGTGGCATTAAAGGGGCCGAGACGAGAGAGATGGTGGTATGTTGAGAGAAAACTACTCAGCCGTTTAAGTGAGTCTCTCGTCACTCGGCAAGAGATTCTCGGTAGCAGTTGGTCGAAGTACTCAGCATAAGGTCCTCGGCAAGGGAATGATCGGCATCATCACTACCGAGTATATAGATCAATTTATGACAATGTGGGAAGCTCAAGGAGTTCAACTACCTTTCTTCGATGTACAGTCTCTTGTCATCAGCAGGTTACCGAGAGAGAATTCTTTAAGAGAGGGATTGAAGGCATCGAAGGCACGCGTGAGTAATGGGACCGTTAGCAAGCAATGCATTAGTTTCTCTAGGTTGTTGAAGGTTTGCCCTCAAATCTTAGCCTTCATCATCATCGAGCACATTTGGAGTTAAGTCGGCGACATTGAATGTAGTAGATACATCGAAACCTTCGAATAGCTCAATCTTGTAGGCATTATCATTAAGGCACCTCAGGATTCTATAGGGTCTATCTGCTTTGGGTGATAATTTGTTCATCCTCTTGCTAAGGTAGTGTTCTTTGCTAAGATGGATCCAGACAAGGTCCCTAGGAACATAAATGATTCGTTTCCTTCCACAGCTTCCCATTTCCTTCTATCCAGCCACAGTTTTGGTCAATTGCTTGGCAATTCTTTAGGGTAACTTATGAAATTCCATGTTACATTGTAGGCCGAATTGACTCTCTCCTTATGTAGACGAAATGTTATCTAAGTCTAAGGGTAGGTTCGAGTTAAGTCCATAAACAAACTCAAATGGTGATGTTCCAATGAAGCTGTAAGTTAAGCGATTGTAGGCAAATTCAATGATAGGTAAACATAAATCCTAATTATAAGAGTTCTTTCCAACAGTGGCACACAAGAGACTACTGACGGTTCTATTAACTACTTCAGTTTAGCCGTTTGTTTGAGGGTGGCAAGAGGTACTGAATAGGAGCTTAGTGCCAAGTTCCCTCTATAGGGTTTTCCAAAAGAAGCTCTTGAATTTCGAATCACGGTTAGATATAATACTTCTTGTCACTCCATGTAGTCACACAATTTCCTATAAAAAGAGGTTAGCAATGAATAAAGCATCATTAATCCTATGACAAAGAATGAAGTAGCCCATCTTGCCGAACCAATCAACCACCACCATGATCGAATCGTGTCTTCACGACGTATGGGGAAGGCCAAGCATGAAATCTATGCTTATATCGATCCATGGTCGCTCAAGAATTGGTAGGGGCATGTATTCTCTATAGGGCTCTCTCCTCCCTTTAGCATACTTACACATTTTGTACCCCTCAAATATTCAGTGCACATCCTTCATCATCCCAGACCAGTAAAAATGCTCCTTCAATATCTTAATTGTTCTCTTTTCCCTAAAATGGCCAACTAGACCGTCAGCATAAGCTTCTCGAACCAGTAGCTCCCTTGCAGAACCACTTGGCACACACATCTACTTGCCCTTCATTAAGAACCCCTCACTCAAGTAGAATCCATCTATAGCTCCTCTATCACTGCACTTGGCTACTGAAGGCCCAAAATGTGGGTCATGCTCACATCAATCAAGTAAAGTGCCAAATCCAAGCACTTTAACTTGCAACGTCATGATGAGGGTATGATGACGAGAAAGTGCATCAACTACTATATTAGTGCTTCCCTTCTTATACCTGATGACATAGCAAAAGGTCTCCAAGAACTCGACCCACTTGGCGTAATGCTGAGAAAGCTTCTATTGCCCGCAAAGATGCTTGAGAGATTCATGATCAGAATATATGATGAATTCTCTTGACAACAAGTAATGCTACCAGTTCTGGAGTGTATGGACAAGGGCATAGAACACCTTATCGTAGGTTGAGTAATTCAAAGTAGCACTTCGAAGTTTTTCGTTGAATTAGGCAATAGGTCGACGCTCTTGCATAAGTACAACACCAATGCTAATAGCAAACACATCACATTCAACCTCAAAAACCTTCTCGAGATCTAGAAGGGCAAGTACTGGAGGAGATGTCAGCTTATAGTTCCCATCTTCAAAACTCCACTAATCCTTTTCTATCCATTTAAACTTAACGTTCTTCTTGGTCAATTTAGTTAACGGGGCACTTATGGAGCTAAAGTTTTAGATAAATCTTCGATAGAACACGACTAAGCCATGGAAGCTCTTGACTTCGACTGCACTTGTCAACGTAGGCCATTCATTAATAGCCTTGACCTTTTCCTCATCAATGCAAACTCCACTCCCTCAAACAACATATCCAAGGAATATAACCTTACTCTAACAGAACACGCATTTCTTCAGGTTGCCAAATAATTTCTCGACATAGAGAATGTTAAACACCAATCTCAAATGTTTGATATGAATAAGAAGGTCAACACTATAGACCAAAATATCGTCAAAATAAACCACAACACATTTGCCTATTAATGCTTAGAGCACATGATTCATGAGTTACTTGAATGTACTCAACGTGTTAGTTAAACCAAATGGCATAACCATCTAATCAAATAGATCATCCCAAGTCTTAAATGCTATTTTCCATTCATCTCCTGATCTCATTCATATTTGATGATAGCTACTCTTTAGATATATTTTTGAAAAGATGCGTCCACTATGCAACTCATAAAGCATGTCATCTAACCACAAGATCGAGTATTAGTACTTAACAGTAATTTTGTTGGTGGCACGGCTGTCAATGCACATCCTCCATGATCTATCTTTCTTTAGTACTAGTACAGCTGGGACAGCACATGAGCTCATGTTCTCATGGACATATCCGTGATCCACCAACTCATCAACTTGCCTTTTCAACTTGATTGCCTATTCAGGATTGAATCTATAAGTGGGTCGATTTGGTAGGGCTGCTCCAGGTTGAAGATTGATGCAATGCTTAATTCCTCTCAAGGGAGGTAATCCTTTCGGTATCTCAGATTAAAATAGGTTAGCAAATTCCTAAAGTAGTTACAGCACTTCGGTAGGTAAATTCTTGGCCTTTGTAACCTCTAAGAGTCTCCTGATCAAGAAGAGTACATAGTCCTTAGGTTTGACCTCTCATATAAACTAAGCTTAGGAAATCACTAAGGACTTCTACTGCAAAGATCTCGTAACCTTTTCCTGGGCTTCTTATACTTCCTTAGGACTCATTAGCATCAATATAACTTTCTTCCTGTCCTTTTGAAACATATAGGTATTTCTATACCCATCGTGTAACACCTTTAAGTCAAATAGCCACAGTCGGCCGAGTAATATGTGGGATGCACACATAGGTAGGATGTCACATAGCACTTCATCCCTGTACCTATCACCGATAGTAATCGGCACTCTAACTTGCTCAAAAACATATAATCTTCCTCTCTCGTTCAGCCAATGAATCTTATATGGCTTGGGTTATGGAAGAGTTGGCAATTTCATGGCCTTAACTACCCCTTGCGCAATGACGTTGGTACAGCTCCTTCTGTCAATAATCACAGCACATAGTTTACTATTCACCCGGCAATTTGTATGAAAGAAGTTCTCTCTCTGCTCATTCTCATTAGCCACAAAAGTACTGAGAAATCGCTGAACAACAAAGCAATACTCGACACTACCCTTAGGGGATATCTTGGCTCCCGAATCTTCCTTAAATTCTTCCAACATATGATCGGTTGCCACTTCTTCCTCTCCTTTACTCACACTTTCTACTTCAAACTAGCGCTTATCTCCCTTGATGGTTATGACTCAGCGGTTTGGACATTGACTAACCACGTGTCCATTGCTAAGAGACTTAAAAAAATTTGATTTCTTAGGTTTTCTATCCTAAGCTCTAACCCTGGTCTCTTCAGATCTCAAGTTCCTCGGTCTTGCTCTTGCCTCGGCCTTCCTCTGGTTGGCTTGACATGTGACCTTGGCATTCAACTTCAGATCTGTTTGATGCCTTGTCACTCCTTGCTCTACTCGCCAGGCCATTCCTACTTGACATCATTGTTTTGTTACTTGGCATTCAACTAGCTTGGTTCCGTCGTTACCTTTCAACTCTCTAGGCTATATAGATGGTTTCATCCAAAGTTATAAGGCTCTACAGTTCCACGACGTAACCAATCTCAGCTCAAAGTCCCGAGATAAACCGTGCTATAATTCAAGTCTCAGCCTTATCAACATCACATCGTATCATGAGCAACTGAAACTCTCGAACATAGACGTCTATGGATCTGTTACCTTGCCTTAAGTCTTGGAGTTGTTGGAAAGTGTCTTGCTCATAGTGTTTAGGAACAAACCTACTTCTCAAAACTCTCTTCATCTCATTCCATGAACGAACTTCATGTTGGGCCTTTAGACGAACATTCTATAGATTCTTCAACCACATTACTGCATACCTAGAAAATTCTAACGCGGCCATGCTAATGTGGACAACATCTTCATAATCTTAGAAATCAAATATCTTTTCGATCTTCTCTTCTTAGCCGAGGTAGTCATCAGTACTACCAGACCCATTGAAGCTCAGAATCTATACTTTAAGATGCTTGGCACCTCTTGGCGATTTGAACTCATGCTCATCCATCCCATCATATTAGTCTTCTTTCTCTTTATACTCTTTCATTTCATCCAACTCTAACCTTCTTTTCACGACTCTATCAACATGTCGTGATGGTGCTTAGTTCATAGGAAAAGCTTTTGAAGCTTGCTCGTTCATTTGTCTCCTTAGCCTATCTGTCATTTCTCGACCCTACTCAGTAACTCTTTCACATGATCCAGCCTTTAAGACCCTATTTACTAAAATAGTTAAGTTGGCCACAATAGCAGCAAGATCTTATATCTACTCATCAGTAGTACGTAGTATTTGTTAACTAACTCGACCACGACATGAGCATCACTCTCGACATCGTGAATCTCTCCCTGTACACTAAGGTTTGACATTCTCAATACAAGCTTCAACAAGGATACTTCATTCAAATGCTTTCTACACACAAATATCTTGAATAGTAGACATAGCAAACTAACACTATACAGCTCTTAGTCTTAACCTCAAGCTCTGATACCAGGAATATATAGTGTGTCTAGGAGCACAATTATCAATAAAACTTACCGAAGTAAAATTGAACTGAAATGGGTCCTTCGAGATATTGAAGAAAATTAGAGGGAAACAGTCCATAATCGAACAAGAGTAGCTAACGTGAAGCTACTCGAAGGATTTAACTCAACAACAAACACAACACGAATTAACACCTCACTTGATATGATGCATAAGTTGATGTTAAGATTCACCCATTATTCATCTTGAGCTACTCGGTAAAATTAGATAAAAGTGTAAGGGGTATGGACTTGGAAAGGATTGTCTTACAAGAATAGAGTATTCAGTATTAAGATGTAAGTTACCTCCAGCTTACAAGAGAAAATAACTATTTATAGTAAGTCCCTAGAGTAACATTACAAATAAAAAAATTAAAAGAAAGTATTTACAAAAAAAGAATTCCTAGTACATACGAAAATGGTAAAAGGGATAACAAATCAAAAATGGAAAGGTAGTTAAATGTCAGACAAGGTGGACAGTTGGCAATGTAGCATTAGTCCCATACGAATATTATCTGAACACAGCAGGCAGGAAGGGTCAAAATGTTGAGACACTAAAGGGGCTAAGACGAGAGAGATGGTGATATGCTGAGAGAAAACTACTTGACTATTTAAGTGAGTCTCTCGTCACTCGGTAAGAGATTCTCAGCAACAGTTAGTTAAAGTACTCGGTATAAGGTCCTTGGCAAGGGAATGGTCGGCATCATCACTATCGAATGTACAAATCAATGTATGATAATGTGAGGAGCTCAAGCAGTTCAACTACCTTTCTTTGATGTACAATCTCTCATCATCAACTGGTTACTGAGAGAGAATTCTTCGAGAGAGAGATTGGAGGCCTCGAAGGTGCGCATGAGTAATGGGACTACTGGCTAGCAATGCATTAGGTAGTCATAAACTCTAGCAGTTAGTTTTGATGGGAACCCTATTTTATTCTAATACATCATTAGTTTCAAGATTTAAAGGGTAAGAACAAGTCACTATTAATTGGGTGTATTATAAGTACTATTAGTTTAAAAAGAATGAGATATAATATAATAAATATCTCTAAATGAATAGATCTTGAATCCAAATCAATAAGTTTGATAAAGTCCACTTAAATGAACATAGGAGTGGTGTTACTCCTAGCAAAAGTTTGAGAAGTTTGCCATTGTAATTGTTTAATGAAATCAGAATAAAGGCATGGCCATGGTAGTGCTACCATGGAATCCATTAATTGGTTATGAAATGTTTATATGTGTAAATTCTTTGGTTGAGACTTATTATGTGAATGTTGTAAGCTACAAGCTGCTTCTCACTCTATTGCAACTTTCATAACTTACACCGAGGAATAGTACAAATCTAGCGATACTATTACTTATGCATAACCAATAAGGTGTTTATAGTTAGGTTTGTAGAGGGATGAAAATTTGTTATACTATTATAAGGCCAAACCTACTATTTATCTAGCTTAGCTCTTTGAGTTAGGTAACAAGACCTATAGAGTTTAATCTATAATTTAGATGATTGAAGGAGATTTGACTTGGTGGGCTCAAAATAGGAATCATTGGATCGACTTGTTCGCCTCCAACATTTCCTAGGTAGGCTCATGCATAATGAGAAAGGATACTAGTGTTAGACCCTTTGCATGCTCGTTCTAGATAATTATAAAATGAGTAAATTTTCATCTCATCTGTCAATCGTCAAGACAATCTAACAGATGTCATCAAGCCCAAAAGCTTATAAATATTCTACCAATTCTCCTCATTTGACATAAGTCTAAAGATAAAAGAAAATAGTGTTCCACTATGAAACCTCTACTCTCTAAAATCAAATAGTATTTAAGTAAAGAACAATCTCAGTTGCTCAAGAACTACAAGGTTGATGTATTAAGTCCCCTAGGCTTCTTTGTCTATTACTTTTGCATTCAAGACTTTAGGATCGCCTATTCCTCCTCCCTGTCATTCTCTCCCCGGTCGTCTCTTTATGTGTCATCTTTACATCACTACTTCAAAGTCACATGTAATGTAATAGTCGCATGACTCGTATGTGACTACTCTAATAAAAAATCCTCATCTACATAGGTAATCGGCAATCTAGTGGGATTATAGAAATAGATTGCTAATTATGTATTTTAAAGTATGTCAACTATGCGTTTAGGATGCCTAATAATTAACTAAGATGATACTCGTGTTAAACATGACCATAAAAGGGAGATTTGTAGTGTTTAGTAACGATCACAACCAAGATCATAGGTGTGAACTTAGCAATGACAATAGGAAATAAAGATTAGAAATATTCACGCTCGTAAACTTGACAGTGATCTTCAATAAGGAAACATAAATAAACTATGGAAGGTTCACGCCTAGGGATCACATAGGTGAACCTTACCCCTAAACTTTGTGTTAGCAAAATTGAAGTTCGTGATACTTGAAAAAGTTATAACTTTTAATCAAACATTAAAGAGATTTAATCATAAGAGTTGTTTCACTTTATATTTAAGAGTTTGGATCAAAATATAATTGATTAAATCTAATCTTACAGATAGAATTCAATGATTCAACCAATGTAACTTTTGATGAAAGTTTGTGAATTTTTAATTTGTGTTTTATAAATAAGTGTTGTAACTCTAAATTTTAAATACTCTTTTAACACAAATTTCTATTACAAAATTTTTACAAATCTCCCTTTTTTAAATCTAAAGAAAAACAAACACTTTTTCTATATTTAAATGTGGTTTGCTATCTAAATTTTCGTTATTCACATGTTAAGACTTAGTTATATCATAAGAGAATTTCACATATTAAACTCTCATTGCAAACTAAATGAAGAGACATAAATTTTATAAGGAATGCGATCTAGTCATGCCTCAAAATTATTAATAATTGTCAAACCGTTATACACTATGACCAAACTATACTTATTTTCCTAACATATGGTGCAAACATGCACATTCTATTACACATGTTTAGAGTTTGATAACAAAAATATGTTATTAGAATTCAAACAGTGTATAAAAATATGTATATTTGTACCACATTTATGACTGCAACTTTATTTGAAGTCGCTGATACACAACTTATCCCAATAATAACCCCTAATGATGGATCCTTTTATAATGAGTCCTAGCAATGTATAAATTCGGTACAATAACGTTATTGCAGATAATTTTGAGGCTTTTAAGACCATTTATACTCAGTTACAGTAGACCCAGTTGACTGTGCACCATATTAATGGAAAAAGGAAATAAAAGTGAAAATAGAAAGAGTAAAATCTCTGTAGGTACTCATGGATCTAATTGAAAATTGAATGTACAATCACCATCGAGCACAGCTCGTCCTCCTTGAGCGGTTCACGAGCAGTCAACGGAAGTACAGTACATGAATAGTAGAAATATAGCTAGACCCCACGTAAAAGAAAACCTATTGGATTCCGGTCAACTATGGCAGTCTCCACTATGGCCCTATCTTTCAGCATCACAGATATATGTTTCCTTTGAAATTTTTGATGATATTATTGCTGTGGTATAAAAAGGGTACCCCTTCAAGTTGTTCCTTGTTCCCTAGTCGCCACGCGTTGAAATCTGATGCTAAGTGTTTGATAAACTGGGCCTGTGTCGTTGACTATTGGATTTACAGTATGTAAGTGACGGTGGTGGGAATGCGACTCGGTGCTGACTCGTCTGTTCATGCGGCGAACGGGTGTCGACAAGGGTTGTGTGTGTATGTCCATGAGGATACTTATATTAAAGAGTGCTCATATCTCTTGTTGGACGGGCGTAGGCAGGAAATAATATCACCTGTCGTGTATATACACGCGCATATATATGTACACATAGTTGCAAGAGAAAGCGATGCAACAACAATTATAATAATAGAGGAAAGAGAAAGAAAAAATAATAATAATTCTAGAAAATTTTTGGAAAAACGCTGAATGAATCGGGACCAAAACGTATGAGTGAGCCCTAAAATTCACTATATGAAACATGAGATACAATTGACATCTCATGCACGAAAAACCTGATAATAAGTCCCACATGTAACCCTTTAAGCCCTTGCTTTGGCCCGTCCAACTTTTTTAAATCGCTCATTTCCTCATTAATTAATTTTTCTTTTCGGGCCAGCATCTTAATGGGAAGATTAATTCTAACTTGGAAACAACAATCACTTAAAATTTAGAGCACCTTAATCAAATAATTAGGGTTAACTTATATTGATTGTGGTTGAATCAACTAGAAGAGATGGAGTGGATTAGGCTTCAATTCCTCGAGAAGGGGGTGGGTGGTTTGGACCAACTATGCTCCTTGCTCCAAGTTGACCTAGAAAAAACCCCCTGTGGATGTGTCCATATGGGTCATTCAATGCTCAAGTCATTAGGATAGAGAGAAAGGGCGTTGGAGAGCTATTTGAGCACTCTCAACCTTGATGGGAGGTCCTTAACTAGGGTTTTCTTGGTGAGAAGGTTGTAAGGTATTAAAGAGATATTGGATCAGATTTAGAATCCTTTACCTGTTGGCTCCCTGCACTATTTATAGTGGAAGGAGTACGATTACCTAAGACACGTGGTGGCTTATGGCTTAGGGTTCATCCATATTGCCAGTTCATAGGGGATATGTACTGCAAAGCTGATGCGGTAGTTCTAAAAGTTAGTTGGTCATGACTACATTGGCTGCCACATCTATAATCTAAGGACCTAACATCTTTAAGATATGTTGGTTATGCTAGTTGTACCATAGATATCAGGCCATAATTAACGAGACAGGACAAGACACTAGCGCTAAAGACAAGAAATAGGCAAGGAGGTAGGAGAGAGGTGGTACAGGCATACTATGAGTGGTAAGGTGAACATTGGAAGGAGCTTGTAGGGTAGAGAGCATCCTTGCTTCTCATGCTCAGATCAGGTGGCGGAGTAGTCCCTCATACTGTAAGCTTGGTTGACCTATTGGTGGAGTCTTTGGACACTAGTCGAGCCTCTAAACCTTAAGCTCACTGGAGTGCTCACCTAAGTCCTTAGAGAATGGATTCTCACAAGGCTTAAAGATCATAGAGAGGCTTAAGCAGGTTGGAACACTTAAAGATGGTAAGGAGTTCAGCCTTTCAAGTGTCAATGGGCCTTTAGAGATAGCCATCTGATACGAGGCAAGCGCACCTATCAATTTTAATATAGTCGGATATGAGTCCGAGTCGATCCCTCAGAGATTTTAAGTACTAATATTAACTTTAGCTTTATTATCTAACCGGAAAATTATGTCGAGTTGAATGAATTAAAAATACTGAAATTAATAAACTAAACTAATTATGAGACTTAACTTAGCAATTTAGAAAGCAATAAACTACGAACGACTTCAAATATGCAATAATGTATTTAGGAATTATTTCCCCTAGTGTTTAACATGTAACTTTTTTAAAATGTATTCAATTTAGTTTCTATGATTCTTGACCGGAGGGATTCACAATTAAAGCTAATATCTTTCTCAACCATATTAACCCTAATCCTAAATTATTTACCGGAATCTCTTCACTTAGTAATATAACTTAGAATCGCATTAATGTATAATGAATTCCCATACAAACAATCAACTTTCCGGAAGAAACATATATCTTATCTCTAAGTATACATGTAATTCTCTTCAATTATGCTAAGATCTAATTACACATGCAATTTCTCAATCAACATGCATAATATCATGTATTGACACTCTAGAATTATCAATCAATAATTAACGACATAATTGAATCAAGAAAAGATAGAAACTTTCTTGAAATTATAATTCAATCCAAGGGTTACATGAAACCTTAGGTTCCATAATCCTAAATACTTGAATTCTAAGCTATCATAACGAATCTAACAATGAGTTTCATCAATAATATAAAATAAAGCATGAAAACCCCTCTTGATTTGATGAACAATCTCTAATCTTGAAATCGATGTCGTTATCGCTTCTTGATCGATGTTCGCCTCAAGTCTCTTCTCTTCTCTTCTCTTGTTTCTCTCCGTTTCTGTAATGTCTCTCCCCTCTTTTGAACCCTAAGATCTCCTTATATATGTGTATTACACAGATTTTATTTTCGTCACCAGACATGGCTTGGGACATGGCCGTATCCCCAGGTCGTGTAACTTTCTGCACAAAGGCAAAATTTCTACATAACTTCAAAATTTCATAACTTCTTTGTTTGAACTTAGAATTGAGTGAAACTTGATTCGTTTTCTTCGTTTTCGAGCCTAGAACGCGTTTAAACCCTGAAATCAACATTTTACTCAATTAAGTATCAATTTTTTTAAAGAAAACCAAAAATGTACAGGAAATGCTATAAAATCACTATATGAAATATGTTTAAAATCAGAGTTATCACCATCCGAGTTAAGCCTCGAGCTAAGCCAAAAGTAGGTATCAGCAACTCCAAATTACTAATCAATTTGAATATAGCTCCATCCGAGATTCTTAAGACTCTAGTTATTTAAGACTTCATAATGTGTATCATGCTCCTCTATGCGATTTTTAGGCTCCATCATGTACAAACTTATTGAAGCACTTAGTTATATTCGTCGAACAATTTGGCACCTTACAAAAGAATCCATATGATCTAGACCTAGCCATAGATATTTTCCTTATGATTTTAATCTCTTTGTTGCAATGTCCCTAAGTAATCACATGCATGATGCATCATCACTAGCTTAACTCTATTTGTTACTAGAATAACATAGAACTGATTGGAACTCGCTATGATTGCAAACTTCTTAAGTCACTTATGTCTACATGAGGTGCCAAATATACATCTTATGTAAAAGGAGTATAATCTATTTATCATATGTTTCAAGTCATACCTAATAACTAACTTGATAATTTCCTACAAAGGAGTTAGATATAGTATTATCATAAAGACATTCCACCTATAAGGCACAGGATAACTTCAAGTTTTAAGATCATTAACACTAGTTCATGTAGGGAAGGGCTAGATGGTGTTTCAATGATATTCTATTGATAAGGTAGCTTGTGTCAAGTCACTCATTAACTCGAGCTTCCTTGATAAATTAATATGATCTAGGATAACTACTTGCAACAATTGCTCACGTCCCCTCTACGCACTTTAATGATCGTAGACAATTGAGATTGATGTAATGTCACTAAACCATCATGGATAATCTACTAAACTTGTGCCAAATATCATATGTTAATCTCATATAACTTAATTAAATAACTAACAGAAGCATAATAAATCAACAAAAAGTGTCTTTTATTGATTTATGTTATATATGTCTAAGCAATTATAGTAGATTGCTCCATCCTTTACCAAAAGAGACTTCTAAGTGATTGGAAATAGGAATGCAAGCAAGTGGGTTCTTATGGCATACTAGGCCAAGCCTAGCTAACAGTTAGTGTGCCAACTCTACTCGACATTACCTCATAAGATAATTCCCCATAAAATCTCATGTTAGGTCTTATTCCAAAAACCTTACAGGATTCTATGTAGAATTTAGGGATTGAAATAAAAGCTAATGGGAAACATGATCTCTAGGAAAATAATAATTAGATAAATTAAAGTTAAACTTTAGATTTTTTATTTTTTATTTTTTATTTTTTATTTTTGTTGAGTGGGGGTGTAGGGGTGGTGGTGGTGGGGGGTAAGGAGGATTGGTTATTGAGGTTATGGCAAAGGTTAATCAAATATTCAATTTTAATCAAAGTTAACAACCAAACAAATAATCAAGTTAATTAAACAATAAAAAGAAATGCTATAAGTAAAGAGATAAGGATAGAGATCAATGCTAGATATTATATAGAGTTTGTACTGCCTTTTACTCTTTATGGACACACAACTACCTACAATTGAGGAGTTGACGCCACTTTTATTATTGACACAAGTACAATGCTCCAAGAATTACACAAGATTTTTTCACACTTCAAGTATCCTAAATATAATGCTCTTGTCAAAACCCTAAAGGGGGCTTAGTAAAATTACCTAAAATTACCTAAAATTTCTATAACATGTGTGCACTCATGATATGAAAATCACCTTATAAGTTAGCAATTGCAAGATTCTAAATGATTAATTACTAAGATTACTGACTTTTAAGTAATTAATTTAGTATAACATATAAATATAAATAACTATGGATGTCCAATATCCTACAGTTCCTTAAAACCATAAAGAATTGATATCCCCTACCAAATGATAAGATCAAGTAGTATAGACTTAAAATCCAAACTTAATAAGGTTGAAAAATCTAAGTACATAAGTAGTATTTACATTTAAAGTTTCACATGAACTAAACAACTTCTCTCTAATTCTAACCTCTATAACCTCTCAGCACTTACACTCAATGTTCAACTCTTAACCCATGCCCAAATATCTAGTACCTACAAAAGAAAAACTATTGAGAGGTAAGCTACAAGAGCTTAGTGAGTTTTCCCTCATACTATACTGATAAACAAGTTATCAAATAAATTGTTACAACCATAAGAATGCATGCATATGCAGTATGCCAAACAATATATGCAGTTGACTGGTGCTGTATATAATATTGGATTTTAACGCCCTCCGAGATAAGGGTTGGAGATACATCAGTACCAATCATAACCTGACTCTAGCACTTAGGTTTTTACCCATAACTTCGAATTCTGAATTTCAGAAAATATATTTTTATTTCTAAAAATCCAGTAATATACAAAATCCGAAGCCTAGCAATGAGGCTGCCCTCACAATCTACACCATACCTTACAGCTTAGATCTCTAGACTCGACCCTTAGCTATACGATTGGCATCTCCATCGCTTAGTAAGCCCATAGGTTCGGGTAAGGTCATGCTGTACGAGTACACTATACAAAAACACTTTAATATATATAAACAACCCACGCAAAGCCTCTCTTTATCTCCGCATGAAGTGACAGCCGGAATAAGTAATGTAATGCATAGATAATGCATGATGCTTTTAATTTAAGATAAACCAAATATAATTAAGTCAAATTATGAGGCAATTAATCAATATCAGCAAACCATCCAAATCATATAACAATCAATCATACAATCAAATCCTCAATTATTGTATTAAACAATATTTTTCATAGTAAGCAATCAGTATCAAGCACTTGCATATCCCGAATCCTCATGCATCAAGTTATTTCTATTTAATTTAAGTGCATTAACTACAAACACAAACAAGTATAGAGTCATCGAGAGTACTCACTTGACTATGATAACTTACTCTAGTCATAATAATTAATCAAAAGATCCTTGCCCTCATCGGGATCACCTAATTATTATGAGATAACAGGGATAATAAGTAATTAAATTAACTAACGGTTCTAGATATCTATCTACTTAATTCTACTTAAATTACTATCAGTTTTTATTCAATTAAACCTTATCATTAATCGTATGTAACTTTTTCATTCTATTTTTTATATTTGCGAATTTATAGTCATTTTCCATTGCTTTTGGACGTACGTTCATACGGTGATGTCCGTTTTTGATATTAAGACCCGTGTTTTACAATATGGACTAAATTTATTGAAATTCTAACTATTGAAGCTTAATTATTCTTATTGGCTAGTTTTATGTTTCATTTAAGTAGTTAACGATTTCATTAGCCATTAATTCTTACACTTAAATGATCTTATGGTTTATTATTTTAGAGGTTTATGTTATCACTTGTGTCATCAATTGCTTATGTCATCATTTGATTATGTCATTACTTACATCATCATCCATTACATATATATATTTATCCTCATGTATTCATATACTTTACACATAAATTATATATATATACTTATACTTCTAACATACTAGTATGTATAATTGTGTATTTATATGTATACTAGTACATATATCCATATACACATATGGTGACATACGTATTTTCGTATGTCTAGAGTACCCTCTTAAGAAAGCTTCATAAAATCCATGTTTTTGCACTTTAAGGGCTTACTTAGCAAGGAATAGGTGTATATACTTAGTATACCCTTATTTTTGGTTATGTACATAAAGGGTATTCATATATATGGCTTTTTATACTTATGTACAAGTAGGTTTCTTATTCTTACCTATATATATATATATACTTATATTATGTATTCTACTAATGTATACCTATTTAGTCCATATAAATGTATGTGTACCATATGTGTACATGTGTTTCTATACCCATATATGTATATGTATGTTTATTTCCTATATGTATTTGTACATGTACATAACATAGAAATTTTGGGAAAAAAAAAAACTAAATGACACATATAACTATTAACTACCTCACTTCACAATTAGATGTAAAGAGAGATCATAAACATACTTTATATAAAATATAAAGATAAGTTTGTTACATGTACCTCTTTTGCTTTCCAAAATGGATAAGGTTTATGATTTCTAAGGTGAAGATTTTAAGTTGGCTATGAAAGGGAAATAAAAGATGAAAATGAAACTTAGAAAAACAAGGATGAAAAGCGGGTTACAGTTTTGAAGTAGGGAAGAGAAGGGGGATTTTGTGATATCCAAATGGAAATTTGAAAGACAAGAAAAGGAGTTCTAAAGCACTCCATGTGTGACGGCAAGAGGGAAGGGTAGAAAGGGAAAAAAATGAAAATATCTTGTGCAAAATGAAGAAGAATCCATTAGAATTTTCTAGGTGAAAAGACATTGATTGACTTAGTCAACCTTTTGACTTTAGCCAAATGTTGACTCAGTCAACTCTTTGAAATTAAGTGAAATTTGTGTATACATAATAGGGTAATTAAGGAAAATTGGGAAGAAAATTATGGAAATGAAAGGAAATGTGGGCTTTATTGAAATAATTAGTAAAAATAGTTAATGAGATCTCTCTCTAAGTATTTATATCCTAAATATATTATTTAGTATGGTACTTAGTATAACTATCATGAAATATATCATTTAGGATACTAATGTCTACTATATGTAATATAAACATCAATCAATCACTTAACTTTATATAATACTAACCTAGTTATATAATTAAAAGATAGATGTGATCTATAATAAAATATCTTAGTTTCTAGTGGATTACTTTAGTTTTATATGTATTTATGAATAATTGAAAGTTATCTTTAATCTTTTACCAATAATTTAGTATAATACTAAATTTATATTATCAATTAGGGTTTTAAGGTAAATTATGGTGAATTAATACTTTTATATCTTTAAAGTTATAGTTTTAGGGTTTTATCACTTTCAAGCGCAATCTCTAGTGTTTATATATATTTAGAGTATAAAAGTTTCTTACGCAATTAAATCTTCGATTGTTATCTTAGGATTTTGATAAGGTTCAAGGTCAACTTTTGCAATTGCATATACTTAAGGTTTTAAATTTTTCATATGCGATTAGAGGTTCAATTGATAATTTAAGGTTTTTCATATTTGCTTTAAGTTTTGAATTAAGGTTTTAAATCTCAATGACTCTATTATCTTCAGGAAATCATTTACAATTTAAGGGTTTTATTCTATGCTTAGAAGGCTAGATTTACAGGGTTTACAGCTCTCACTCAATGAAATTTACAACTCAATAGCTTAAGCACTATACTACAAATCTTTCAAAATAATTACAAGTTAAAGTACATAAGACAACATGAATGTTTGAGTAAGAGAACAAAAGAACATTACAATTGAATGGTTGGAATGTTCTCTTTAACAGGCAAGTGAAGCATTTATAGGCCTTCTCAATTTTCTACCTACTATCTACATTTTAATGAACTATAATCACTAGTTTTTATTAAACAAGTTAGATGCCTCCACCAAGATTAGTAGGATGATAAGCTAAAATCATGTAGTTGCTTCATAAGTCTTGTATCATGGATGGATTATTTAAAGCCCTAAAGGCTAACTTAGTCTACACCCAAGAGATAAGTCAAATAGAATACAAGCCAAGAAGGAGATCTACCTAAAAGAATTATGGATCAAGATGTTTAGAACCATAGAACGCTCTAGATTGAAGAATATTCTAAAAGATTCTACAAAGCCTTAAATCCTTGTACCATAGTAGGTACAGTAGGTAAAGGTGATAGTTAAAGTGGTAGGTGGGATTTAATCATAGCTTTTAGCTTGAATAGATCTTAGCCAACCATTTCAGAGGGTCACTTATATATATAGGGAGTCTTCCCTTATTTGTAATAATCTATTCTTTAGTGAAGGTTTCCATTCTTCTTAGAGTTTCTCTTTACTTTCTCTCGACAAACTTATGTAAGTTGTGAGTTTAGGTTAACTTAGCACACTAGAAGGGCTTGGGAGTGCTTAAGTGTCATACAGGAGCATATAAGAAAATACGTCAGCGATAAGTGGTGATAGGGTAAAAGGGGGATATAAGCCTCAGAAGAGGTGTTACTGTTGTCTAAATGGGCCCTTCAAAACTATCAAAGAAAAGGGAAAATGGGTTAAAGTGGATTTAAGGATAGTAAGGTAAGCAATCATAAGCTATTCATAAATGTGATGCACTACTCAAGCACTCATTACCTTGCTAGATGTGGCTAACCGGTTCAAGACAATGGATCACTTGCCATACAAACCTTATTTAAGGGTTTGATACGAGCTAGGTTAGGGTTTTTCAATGAGAAGAGAGGAAAACTTAGAGAAATTTCATTAATTTAAGTGAAAAGTCTAATTACAACAAATGCTATAATAAGGCATTTATATTGGATAAAACTTGTATCCTTTTTTGCCACTTGTATAACCTAAAAATACACATCTAATAGGCTTTGCATCAAATTTATCCTTCTTAGGTGTCAAACTCATAACAAAACATAAGCAACCCATAACACATAAACCATCATAGGAAGGAACTAAATTTGCTCTTTAAAATTAATATAGGCATCCTATTTATAAGATAAGTTGCAACTAAAACATATTCTCCCAAAAAATCCTTTGGAAAATTGTCATGTAACCGAAGAGCTCTTGAAGTCTCAATGAGATGTCTATGTTTCCTCTCAACAATCCCATTTTGTTGAGGTGCATAAGTTAATGACTTTTGATGTACAATCCCTAAATCATGTAACAATGAATTAGCACTCCCTAGATAGAAATTTAGCCCCATTATCTATTCGTATGAACTTAGGCCTCATATTAAAATGATTCTCAACATAAGCAAGATAATTTTGAAGTGTCTTAACAACTTGCGAGTTATATTGTAGAAGAAACGTACAAGTGCATCTTGAAAAATCATCTACAATAGTTAAAGAATTTAGCTCCAATCAATGAGGCAACATGATAAGCACCCCATATATCAATATGCAACAACTAAAAAGAAATCTTGATGTACTTACACTTTTAAGGAAGGGTAGTGTCACACAAAAAGAAAATCTTGATAGCAGATTTTAGTAAGGGTAGTGTCGTAAGCACCAGGCTTTCAAACACTCTGCAAAATGAAAAGAAATTAGGCTAAGGGGTGCTAGGGCAACTCTAGCATTACCACTCCGATACTTAAGTTTGGAAAAGTGAACAAAAGATAATGGAAAGCAAGAAACAGAGTCTTTAGGAGTCCAGAAGAACTTGTCTACTATTACCTAACCTCCTTTTATAGCCATGGGATAATTTAAACATGGTAACATTGCCTCTAAATCCAACACTGATTTGAACTTAAGATCACTTCCTGGTATTAGGGAACATGGTTAACATCATGGTGGCTGATGGGTAGTTATTTAGATAAGGAAGCTAACTACTTATGCCCAATGTTAGGATTCGAACCATTTGGAGCTGATCGAGTCAAAATCCGACCTATAGACAATTATTCAGAGCTAAGGGAGATTAATCTAATCTGCTCTGGTTAGGTCCATATGAGAGTTCGGGTTGCTAACCTATCTTGAACTATCCCGCATGATAGGTAAGATTTTTAATAGGTTCGGAACAAGGTAAAGAGAAGATGTGATCGAATGTTAGGTCAAAAGCAATTCAAAGTAGCTCAGTTTATACCTTTAGGAAAAACCTCTATCAATATTTACTCCCTAATTCCTCTTGATAAGTCTATTAAGAGAAGTGATAATACCTTTCCTACATCAAAAATACTAGTCATACTTTCTGTTTTTCAAAGGTAATCCTAAGTTATTGCTTCCACTATTTAATTTACATACTTTAACTTCAATCTACTGATAAGGGTATTGATATTGGAGCGTTATCTTTTGTTTAACTTATTAGAGAAGCTTCATCTACTAAACATGATGTTTGATGTACTATTATCGAGATTCGTGTGCTTATGTTAGAGTTCAAGTGTATCCTTTGGGATAGGCAATTTCATCTAGATGTCCTATCAATTCAGTACATAATAAATCAAATGGACCACATTAATTAGCAACTATAAGGACTAGGATGCCTAGAAAACTATTGCTAATTTTATCTCTTTATGTTTTCAACTTATTCTTTTGTTTTTTCTTTCTCCTTTTTGTCAACTCACACATTATTACCTTAATTTACTTTTAACCTTTACTTTCCAAAATTCACACATCATGCACTTCATCCTTATTCTTAATTTCTAACAACTGTTCCCACAAGGTAAACTATGTTTTCTATTGAATCCGAAGACTCAACCTGTGGCTAAAAACAAAGCCAGGAGCTATCTACTGTACATCAAGTGGATGATTCCCCTCCTCTAAAAGAACCCCTTAGTACAGTAGATCCAAACATTACCAATTGCCCATGGGACTTGATTAGGTTATCGAGTTCGTAAGAATTCATGCTCTTAGGTCATAGAAGATTAGGAAACTTTAATATGATGAGCAACTTATAGATAACAAAGGTAATTGTCATGCCCTACCTTTTTATGTCGGGATTGAATTTAATGCCTTGTAACTTAGTTTTAGAGGTGCCCCTTGAGACTGGTCATTCAAGAGACCTTAACCGCATGAGCAGATCATAGCCTTAGGTGATCAAGAGTTTACCCTCTTTGAGAAATACTTTGAGGTCAATTTAAAGAAGTGCTTTACCATATTACAAAGGTCTTACATCATGTACCATCATTTATGTCCTTACATGTAGCTTTTCAATGCATAAGTGAAGATCTAGAAGTTAAGACTATTGTTAAGTTATTTAGGTATTTCTTTAATTTGAAAAAGAAAGAAGGTTGGTTTTACATCTGTGCTCGACCTCATCGGAAGCTTTTTGTTAGAATAGAGTCTTTAATCTACGAATGGAAACAGAGGTAGGTTGTAATTAGGTTGGCTTCCTAATTAGACTTCCCAACCTTCTAAAGTCAACCCATCAAGTCATATGACATCAAACACCTACTTCCCAATGAGAAAAGGGCCCATAATGTTATCATGGAGGCCTATAACAATAGATACTTCCTTTAGGATGTAAACACGATAATATCTAAGTAGTCCAATTGTACTATGATCTTCCTTAAGGACAAAGCTTAAGTGAATGAAGGGGCCAGTAGTACTTTTGATGGGAATGCTGAAGGCCCTAACAAAGGGACTGAGGTTGATGAAGGAATGAATTGTTATGATCTTGTTATGTTGAGAAGGGTTCATAAGAGAAGGAATCTTATCATCTACTTAGGGAGTATAATGGTCTTCCTTGCCCTTACTTGGCATGGCTTTCATAAGTTCTTTGATTTCCATTTTTTAATTTTCTGATTTGATCTTTTAAGTAGCTTATTACAAATATGACACTTAAAGATTATAGTTCCTAGGATTTGTTCACCTAACTCAAGGCTGGCAGATCAAAGGGAACGGAGGATCCTAAGAGGACCTCTTCCAAGTAAGCCCCAACCAAACATGTATCTAAGCCCCAAGTCAAGATACCACCAAAGGCTTTAGCAAAACCAATAGTAAGACCCATTACCCACCTCTTTTATCATTGCCAAGCTAGTTAGAGGCACTGTAGATAAGGCATACTCATGCTTTTCTTATATAAATTCCCATCAATAAGCATAAAATTAGCTGACTTGTACATAGTCACCATACCTCCTAGGTGTCTTAAGGTATAGTACCTTTTTCTAACTATTCTATCATCAGATCCATGCAACAATACTCTAAGTCTTTCTATTAGACCTCAAAGCATACTTGTGACTACAACTTTGTACTTCTTTCAAGTAAATATTCTATAAAGACCTATCCTCCCAGTTCAGCAAGCCTATTGAGGCTAATTTGGACAACTTGTCCACTATATCATTCTTGGCCTCGATATTTTCATCAATTACCAATCCTCAAAATTCAATCCATAATCTTTCACCAACTGCAAATACTTGATCATACTTTCTTCTTTTGCCATAATGTTACCTACAACCTAGTTTACTACTAATTGGGAATCAGAAAACACATTTAACACTTTGCCCCAACCTCCTTTGGCAATCTCATCCTAGTGAATAATGCTTCATATTCCATTTCATTGTTACTAGCTGGGAAACTAAACTTTAAAGCATAAGAGATTCAGGCTCCCATAGGTCCTATAAGGATCAATCTTACTCTACTTCCTTTGTTGGTTAACGAACCATCCACATACAATTTCTAGGTTAGTTGGTCTTTGTTCAAGGTAAAACTTTTAGATCCTATGAATTCAATAATGAAACTGACTAAGATTTGAGCTTCGTATGCTTCCTTAGATCAGTATTGTATTTTGAGGGCATTGAGTTTCAAAGCATACTTAACCATATTTCTTAAAGCATCAAAGCTTGTGTAAGGCTTGCTTTACGAGTTGGTTAGTTAACACTACGACCTGATGAGCTTCGAAGTATGGTCAGAGTTTCCTAGTAGCAACTACTATGGCCAAAACGAACTTTTCTAGTGCTATATATCTTAGTTTAGGTCCTTCTAAAACATAACTTACATAACAAATTAGTCAGTGCACTCATTCTTCAACTCATAATAGAACTAAGAAGAGGGTCCGATCACTCATAAACAAGTACAAATAATACATTTCCCCTTCTCTAGGTTTTGACAAGATCGATGGTCTCATCAAGAATTCCTTCAAGGCTTTAAAAGCCTTCTAACTTGGAACTCAAATGGGTTCCTAAACACTTTGAAAAATTCCACACATCTTTCTGCACAACAAATTTATTCAATGTTGTAACCCTACCAATTAGCCTTTGGACCTCTTTCATAGATTTTGGCAACTCCATGTTAGATATAGCTTGAATCTTCTATGAATTAGCCGCAATCCCATACCACATCACCATGTAACTTAAGAACTTCCATAAGGAGGCACCAAACACATACTTTTGCAGATTAATTTTTTTATTATAACTTCTTAAAGCGTCGAAGTTCTTTAGAGGTCGGGTAAGTAGTCGTTGCTAGTCTTACTCTTCACTATCATATCATCAACATAAACCTCAATATTTTTGTGTATCTAAGATTTAAACATCTTGGTGACTAATCTCTAATAAGGGGCTCCCCCATTCTTCAACCGGAACGGCATAACCTTATAACAATAAGTCCTAAAGTTTGCAATAAAGGATGTGTGTACTTGATTGGAAGGGTGCATTTTAATCTAATTGTACCTAGAGAATGCGTCCATAAAACTTAACAAGGCATGCCTTGAGGTCAAGTCGACCATTTGATCTATTTAGGGCAAAGGGAAGCAATCCTTTAGACATGCCTTATTCAAGTCAGTAAAGTCAATACACATCCTCCATTTCCCATTTGCTTTCTTTACCAACACACGATTTGCAAGCCACATGGGATATGGCTCTTCTCTAATAAAGTCCACTTTTAATAACTTTTGTACCTCTTCTTCAATTGTAGCTTGCCTCTTCGCAACGAAGTGTCTTTTTTTTTCTGCTAAATAACCTTCATGTTTAGATTAATGTTAACTTATAGGTAATGACCTCTTTAGGTATACCTGCCATATTAGAGGGAGACCAAGAAAAAATGTCCCTATTAGCTTGAAGGAAACATATTATGCACTCCTTTAGGTTAGCTAGCATATTAGCCTTAACCTTACTTACATGTTTAGGATTATCACTAAGTTAGATTGTTAAAGTTTCCTCCATAAGCTCTCCTTTGAGATAATTATTAGTCTCCATAGCATGTCCTTATCATAATTGGAGTGGGAAATTTTTCCTTTCAGTGAGCCGTAAACACTACCATCTTAAACATGTTAATGGAAGGTCAGCCCATTATACCTTTATACAGTGAAGGGAAATCTACAATCACAAAATCAACGTCTTTATCAACTACGTTTTCATCATCTCTAATTTATAGGATTAGAGTAATCATTCCATGTACTTTAATTGATTGGTTATTGAACCTATACAAGATATGCTTATACGGTTGCATTTTAATGTTCTTGAGCTTACAATGCATCTAATCAAATGCATGCTTAAAAACTTTGTCAGTGAAACTACCTGTATCTACCATCACATTTCTAACTTCAATATCTGCCACTCAGATTCTAATAACCAGGGTATCATTATGTAGGAATTGAACTCCCTGCATGTCTTTATTCAAAAATGTAATCATTTCATCAACCCTATTCCTCTTGCCTCTTAAGTTCAACAAATGATCCCCTAATTCATTTGAAGAGCTTGTCATGGGCAAAATACCTCCACCTATCAGTCCTTGAAAGATTACATTAATCACACCTTAAGGAGCTTGGTTATCTCCTCCTTCATGATCTTGCACCACTAGATTCTGATTATGAGGTTGGGTCTCCCTATTCCAAGCTTGTTGTTTGATTCTCCTCCTCTGCATAGGTAGCTCAAGGTGTTCCTCCTTATTTGCTACAAATTTGTTCAAATAACCCCTTTGAATTGCATCCTCAAGTGGATTATTCAAATGTATACACTCATTCAAGTCATGTCCTTTATCTCCATGAAAATCACGATATTTATTGGAATTCCTTCTAATCGAATTACTCTTCATCTTCTCCAGCCGAGCCAAAAAATCTTAATTATGTACCTCCATCAAAATATCCAACATAAGTCAGTTGAAGGGCATATGTTTGACAAAGGTAAGAATCGACCCTTTCCAATCTCTTAAAGGTCGGCTGAGTTTGCTTTGAGTATTGAAGTTCCTTTTTAATATGTCTTTTACTGATTTCTTCTCCAACTCCCTTCTAGCTTATATTTGGTCCTCCTACCAAATAAACTTTTTTGACATCTTTGTAAAATCTTCTAGTAAGGCTAGAGGGCATTTAGCAAGGGACTTAACTCAGTCCAAGTCTTCCTTAACTCCTCTAGATATGGCATGTAATGTTACACTTTTGTCATAGTTACATATCTCAATCATCAATTGATTGAACCTATAAACATAGTCTCTAATCGATTCATCCTACTTCAACCTGATCAATGTTAGGAGTAAAGATTCCTTGGCTGGAGGTTTACTGGCTATAAAATAATGATAGAATTCCTCGATCAGTTGATAAAGAAAAAAAAGAGAGATGGAGGCTGCCTTCAACGAATTAAACCAATTGCTTACAAATGTCCTCAAAGTAGATAGGAAAACCTTGCAAGCAATAGCATCGGTCAATCCATCAAGTTCCTTCAAAGTTCGAAATGTGTTCAAATGGTTGTCTAGGTCCTTCCTCCCATTATATATGTTAAACTAAGATAGCTGAATGCTTAGTGGTAAGACCTCGTCCACTATGCTCTATATGAAAGGGCTTGCCTTTTTGCCTCTTACATCTACCTCCTTCTTAGAAGTTTCCTTGGTAACCAACTTCTTAATATAATCTTCCAAATCTTGTTGGCTCATGTTTGCTACAACTTTTTACGGTAAGTGAACAATCACATTCTCAACTCTTTCACCCAAAGAAATCTACACATGTAGTGCAATAGGGGTTCGTACTGATGCTTGCAGTTGACAGTTCTCCTCTGATCATGGCTCCTATCCTTGCTATGGATTATCCTCATTCACCATAAGAGCTCTCCTTCACAACTGCCATAATAACTCTTCCAGGGTCATCAAGTCAATTTGCTACCCTACTTGCTATAAGGAAGTAATAGAAGAAGAGACGGCATCTCTTTCATTAAACCTTTGACATAATTCTTTGTCAGTGGCATGAACCTCCTCTAATTCCTTTGCAAACTTAGTACATAATGCCTCTAACCATGATATTCGCAAATCATTATTTTGTTATTCTTGATTTTGAGTCCCTTGGTTATGTACTTCGATATGGCATACCTTAAGGGTATGTTGTTGCGGTGATTATTGTTCTTGAATTGCTCTAGGGGACTTACTTTCCCCTAGAGTATTAGTGTCTCTCAACTTAAATCTAGCCATATCTTGGTAATGAAAATAGACAGCACCAATTGTTGATATCAGATTTTAATAAGAATGGTGTCTTGAGCACCAACCTTTCAAACACTCTATAAAATGGAATGAAATTAGCCTAAAGGGATACTGGGACAACTCTAACATAGCCACTCTAATGCCTAAGTCAGGAAAAGTCAGTAAAAGATAATGGAAAGTAAGAAACAGAGTGTTCAAGAGTCTAAAAGAACTTGTCTACTATTACCTGACCTCCTTTTGTAACCATGGGATAATTTAAACATGATAACCGTTGCCTCCAAATCCAGCACATGTGTTTGATTTAAACTAAAAGACCACTCCCTGATTTTAGGGAGTGTGGCTAGCATCATAGTAGCTGATAGGCAGTTATACAGATAGGGAAGCTAACTACTCGCACCCAATGTTAGAATTTGAACCCTTTAGAGCTAACTAGGTCAAAATCCAACCTATAGATAGTTATTCCATGTTAAGGGAGATCAATTTAATCTACTCTAATTAAGTCCTCCTTATAAGAGTTTGGGTTGTTAACCTTTCATATACTATCCCGTACAATAGGTAAAACTTTTAAGAGGTTAAGAACAAGGTAAAGAGAAGATATTATCGGATGTTAGGTCGAAAGCAGTTCTAAGTAGCTTGATTTATACCTTTGGGAAAAGCCTCTATCAACAACGTTAATTTTTTATGCAATTCAAATTCAATCATCTTATACTTGAGACCACACGCATAATCATTTCTTCTATTGCAGGTACAAACTAGATAAAGATGGAGCAAATGCAATTCATCTCAACGCTTCTTCAATCTATTGTAATAAGCAGCAACTGAAAGATTTCTTTGCTTTATATTAAATAGTTCATGTTAAATAAGAGAATTTAATGAACTAATGGCTTCTCCAAACTGTTCAACAATTTCACTCCATAGTTCAGTCGAGGATTGTACATACAAAAAACTCTAAGCAAGATCACTCACCATTGAATTTAAGATCCAACATCTTATAAGATAATCACATTGCATCCAATGCACATAATCATCAAAATCCTTTTCTAATTTAACAATTGAATCATCTAAGAACCCTAATTTGAGTTTGGCTCCTAAAGCCGTCCTAATTTATCAATTCTAGGTTAGGAAATTCGATCCATTAAATACAATATTGCTTAAGATCATTTCAGGATTATCGGATCATGAAATATACAGCTCATCTATAACTCCTCGATCTCCAAGATTATTCATTCGATTAATCACAACAAGGAAAGAGAACACATAGCAAAGCCCGACCAAACACAAGACTACAAACTATTCTCAGTAAAGATAATGATGATTAGAAGATTGTACCGAGAACACTCTAATACAATGTGAAATTAGTAGCTATGGCGAAAGAAATTTCAATGGAAGCCAAAGTGAATGAATGAATTCATAAAGTTTCCTGCTATTAAATTAGTTACTATAGTTAACAGTGTCGTATATATAGAGAGAAGAAATGCTGAGCTGTCACTTATATACATGCATAACTGATATACGTGAAACTTCTCCTGCAGTAAAACAAAACAAAACTAATATACAACAGTAAAGATATATACAACAAAATATTTACAAAAATAAGACTCTAATTCTCATAGAGTGCTCAACATGCCCCATTGATAATTATCTTATGTAATCATTCCTTCTAAGGATGGAAACGGGTTTTGGGTGTAAGATAAAAAGCTTATAATTTTGTTTTTTTTTTTTATTAAATTTTTAGGAAGTATTGGGTGGAGTTCAGTTTTGTAAAACCTATTATCAACTCAATCCCGCTGCATCCCTCGTAGGGAATAGGGGTGCCAAGAGCAATAGGAAGGAGATGGAAAGGTTTTGTGTACGAGGGAAGAAAAGGAGAGTTTTTAGAGAGTTTATCGTTATTTACGAATGTTTCGATTTTCTTCCATCTTTCAAATTTTACAAATTTCAGACACTCGACTTTTTTTGTCACATACGTAGAGTGGATTTTAAGCCGTAGAATATAACCCCTTGTTCCTCATATTC
This sequence comes from Lumnitzera littorea, assembly GCA_024138015.1. Classification (NCBI taxonomy): domain Eukaryota; kingdom Viridiplantae; phylum Streptophyta; class Magnoliopsida; order Myrtales; family Combretaceae; genus Lumnitzera; species Lumnitzera littorea. The sequence continues at coordinate 91,048,866 of JAMXBB010000012.1, forward strand.
TTTATCTAAGAAGTTCTTATCTTTATTAATTAAAATATACTTACAAATTTGGGATATTGATCTGGTACACCATCAGGTACACACACTTTCCACTGATTAATTATTATGCAAACAGAAAAAAATGGGATGTACCTGCGCATTGTTTTTATGCCAAAAAATGAGTAGTGGAAAGTTGTTATATTTTCACATGCAGTCTGTTTGACCGAAAGAATGCATTTGGCAATGAGTGAAACGATCAAAGAAGATCTTAGCATTCTTTGTAAGCAAAACGGTGCCATCTAATATCATACATCGGAATTCTCCATAAAATTAAGGAGATAGAAACTTTTTTTTTTTATTGAAAAAAAAAAAAGGAAAAGCAAAAACTCTTGACGGATCTCTAATCTAATGTACGCTTTTAGCGGAAAATACACATTATAAAAGTAATTTGGAAGCTTATGAATGGGGATCTATTTTGGATTTCTTACCTCGTGACCCAAAGTAATGACATGCCATTAAACGTCAAACCACAATAGCGCCAACCCACTATAGATCTCAGGCCCTGCCGTCTAATTAAGAAGATTTATACTTTGATGATCTTCCTTTTTTTTTTTTTGGGTTATTTTTTCCAGTTTGAAAGTGCCTAAGTTTCCTAAAAATTCAAATCTTGTCAAGGAATCGCAAGCAAGTATGAACTTTGCCTATCCATAACTATCGTCTTAATCGGCAGATAGTTATATCTTACGTGACTGGTTAGGTCTTATCTGTTTTGCCTTTTCTTTTTCGATCTGCATGCTACATATTTCTTCCTGCTATTTATGCTCTCAACATGATTACGATATATATATATATGGTATTGTTGCTGAACTAGTAGCTTGTAGAGAAGGGCTTGTAGGTCTTGAGATCAAGAACAACTCCTGCTACCGATCCAGCTGCAGCGGCTACCGTAATCACCAGACATGCTAGGCTGAGAATTTGGAGGCAGACCCATTTGGTACTCCACTTGGGTACCCGCATCTGTTTGGTATACATCTCTATCGGGAAATACACCGTTAGAGGCCAAAAACCAAGTGCTCCTAGGAGTCCCACAATGTCATTGAAGAACGGAAGAAGCATGGAGATCACGGTGGTTATCATCACAAAAATGGTCCTCCACACCAATCTAAACAGGTTGAGTTTGTAAGGACCACGGAAACCGGGGACCGGGATCTCGATTTCCTTGGTAATGAAATGGCTATCAGGGAACGTGTTCTGTGCATGTTTCTCAATGAAGGCAAAAAGGGGTTGACAAAAGACTTGGTATGCACCCACTAGGTGAATCACGATGGCTGCATTCGCAATGTCAACCAGCCAGAAAGGGTTATAGAAGCCGAACCCAGTGAGGAGGTTGCCTGGTGCCATGTCCCCAAAAGCGAAATAGCCCATGCACCCGCACAGCATGTAGAACAGTGTTGTGACTGCAACACTGATTAGTGTGGCCCTCTTCATGGTCTTCGTTTCTGCTGGTGGAGACTTAATCGTGTCCTGGTGGATTTGAACATCACATCGCATCATCATGTCAGAAAGAAAAAAAAGAAAAAAACAAAAACGATCTTCTCGAGTATAAATTATATATTAGAAATTACCTGAATTTCGATGAGGATGAGCGAGAAGGAGTAGGCAAAAGCTATGTCACCAAGAGCCTGGAAACTTCTCCATATCTTTTGGGTTTGAGTAACCGTACCGATGCTTATACCGGTGAGGCTTCCCTTCAACTTTCCATTCGCTGGAAAGCGAATAATTCAATATTAGTTTGTTCGATATTTCTGAATTGAGTTATATGAGCTTGAAGAAAAGGAACTGGGAAAGAGAGCAACCTGCAGTTTTTGCAATTCCAAGACCAAGACCAATGGTTGAGTAAGTGAAAGACATGACAGCTGCAACTATGGAAAGCCACCATAACTGATCGAAGTCTGGAATTTGGGATAAAAAAATTTGTATGACGCCAAACGCAATCATGTACGGGTTGCTGTTTGTGTGGCATGGATTTGAATGTCCTTTCTTGTGGAAGCAGTTCGATTTTGAGATTGCCCTGTTTCATTGACATTGCCGCTTAGCTTATAGCGTCCTAAATAAAGAGTAAGAGTTTTTTCATGGAATCATCCGCAACATATTTGCGCTTACATCATGCTAATAGAGGATGCAATTGTATATCCAATGGCTACTCCAAAAAGGTTCATGTATTGAACTAGCCCGCAAAGCTTCACTTGAAATCCACCTTTAAATTCCAACCCACCCCAGAATAACAAAAGAAAAGTCAGTTTTAATTTCAGACTAGGACTACCAAACCAATAAATATGTCATAAGAAACATCGGGAATTACCAAGATGGGATCTAACAGCATCCGTGTAAGTGTAGTTCCTCTTGCCGGTGACGGGATCCCCAGTACGGTAGCAGGTGGCTAGAAGAATAGAAGTGTAGAAAGTGACAAAGGAAAACAATAACATGACAATTGGACCGGCAATCCAGCCAAGCTGTGCTGTAGCCCATGCCAAAGACAACACTCCAGACCCTATCACTGCTGTTATGATGTGTGCGCTAGCAGTCCACACGGTCCCTGGAAGCAATAAAATTAAATTAAAAAAAAAAAAAGAATGACACTCAAATTAATTACACTCCCCCAAAACATTACATAGAACCCGAAATTTTCTTATGTTTCCCGTTTGAAAAAGTTCATGGCTGAAGCGTAATTATTACCAGTCCTCTTGAGACGACCATCGTCATCAAAACATTTTGAACCGCCCTCTGGATTCATATCAAGTGCAACACCAAAAGCTTGATTTTGTATATTGTTATGGCCCATCTTTTGTTTGCACAAGTAAGCACAAAGATTAGTTCAGCTAAATTTAAGTCACTGGAAAAGGAGCTACAAATGAAAGGAAGTTGGTTTTCAGCTTTTAGATAGAAGACTAAATAGATGGTAGAGATTCCCAGACCGAGTCGGTTCAGGATTTAGCGGCGTTTCAAAGGAGAAAGTAGACTTTGTAAGGAGGTGCGTGTGGCAGAGTATATATGGAAAAACCGAATGAGTTCCAAAGTGTAAGAATTGCGTATTTATAACTGTCCTGAAGAAATAAACATTGCGTGACGTCAAAAAGGTGAATCGCACATGGGAAAACCATTCTAAGGTGGACGCGCATGTCAAACGATTCAACCACACCTTTGACTTCCCCTCTGTTCCTCCTTGTCAATAATGAATTCCATTGGTTCACGGGTTGTCGCTTTACATGCATCCAGCATCCTCTCTATTTCTTTTAATTTAATTGTAAGTAATGAAAAGTTTAGATTATAAGAAACGGAAGGATATATATAATGATGTTGTAAAATAAATCGTATAAATTTTTGAGTAAATTTAACTATTAATTTATATATAAATGAGAAAATATTAAGTGGGTGAAAATAAAGAAGTCGATTTTTGATTAAATTGTACGTTTTGTATGATAAAAATATTGAAAAGAAAAAAATATATAAAAAAAAAAGGAATAAATATGAAACTTATAACAATCATGTATAAATAAAATATAGATGAAAGACATGGACTTACGTACTACACCTCCAATAGAGTATTTAAGTTTCATTAGAAAATAATGGGATGCACTTGCAAGAAACAATCAACATCAAACAGTAGGGAAAAAAAAAAAAAGCCTGAATGATTTGATTGGAGTCCGCGTTTCTTCATATGAGTACAATAGCAAGTGCAATTGTGAATAAAAATGTAGTTATCATAGATAATAGAATCCACGTGTGATACGTTTTGTAATATATCTACCTAGCATGTTTTTTAAGTGCAATGAATTAAACCGTGTCTAGATTTTCTTATTGATATCGAATGTTATACCAGTCCACCATATATTTTGACCGCACTAGAAATACATGAAGCTCGCTTTTACAAACTCAGATCTTCTAGTCCATTTATCCAGTTTCTTAAAGTAGGATCCCTAAACTTGGTGAAAAATTGCCAAGTGAATATTGTATTGAACAGGTACCGAAGATTTCATAGGTATCCTTTTGCCTAATGTGCATTAATTAATGGAATTCGGACTTCTCAAACGATCTACCCAACCTCGAATCCCATCATGAGAGAACGATTCCAAAGCCTCCAAAGCTTGAAAAGGAGAATTCTTAGCAAGCAAGTCCATTGACCTATTGGGCACCCACCTTCACCAGCTTCCCACCTGTTCGAGTGTCTTAACATACGTCCGAGTCGCTGAGCTTTCAACAGCAGTAACCGGACTACGGGAGATCCATCCCGACCACACTAATGGCTATTTCTTTAGGAAAGTCCCTACGGCTTGTCCGAGCGGACCCACATTTTGACCAACTAATCCGCAACCTTGCCGATCTCTCCAATAGCTTGGCCCATACTTTAGGATGGACTACAGCGCTTACTCAAGATGTTTCACACCTTACCCCCACCGATTCGCATCCATGTTGATAAGCCAACCTCTCTCTAATGGCAAACTCTTATCAATTTCAGTATTCTTTCCGTACTTCCACACTAGTGTACGACCCAATTACTCATTACTCTGATATCGCTAGAATATATTCCTTTTTGTACTTCCATCAATTTTTATCCTTTTTGTATATCTTTAGGTCGTTGAATTTGATGTAACCCTTTTATAATTTACGTCTTTCCTCTCTTAATCTAGTGGACATACTATAACTAACCTAAGGAACATATAGTGTCAAATCCCTATTTATCAATTTTAATGAATTGCTCAATTTGGTAAGTATATCTTATAAATAGATATGATTTTCTTAAAGCATAAAGAGATTATTTTAGTAATGTATGTACTTTAAAGAAAAAAAATATTTTAGTTTAAATTTAGTTTTATTTTGTTTTCCAAGTTGTGTCTTTATTTCCCTATGATTAATTGTTTGATCCTATTGTATTATCGCTACATCTGTAATTATTAAATTATATAATCTTATAAATCTTTTATTCACATTTTAATAAACTTTGTAGATATTACATTATGTACGATGTTTACCACTTTCATTTTTTAAAGTGGTGTGATTATTCCCATAAATATCTAATACAACGTAATTATTACAAAATGAATGTTTTATTTACATAAAAAATGTGTAAGAATTCATTCATAATAATAATGGTTAAAGGACTATTTAAGGAAAAAAATTGGTAAAAAATAAATCTCAATGTGATTCATTCATTGGTGTTATCTAAAAGATTAGCTAAATTAGGTAATTGTTTTTGGAAAAAAAAAAGGAGTTAGATTTGTTTTATGTTTCAAAAAAATAACCATATTGAAATTTATAAAGAAAAAAAAATTCTAAGTTCTATAAGATACCCTATATTCGATATAGTCTATAGGGTACAAAGTGATTTTAGGTGTCATAGGAAGAGTACAAGTAGTAAATTTTCAGAATCTATATCTATAAGATAAGGTATAGATAGGATCATATACCTACCTACCTACCTATATTGTACCTATTTATCCTTAATTTAGTGCATGTAGACTTCTATGAAAAGATCAATATAATTTTTAGCAATGTGAATTAACTTCTGTTTTTTTTCTTTTAACTTCTTTGTAGCCTCTAGAATTTTTGTCCTACATCCACAATATATATAAATAAGTGCACAATCTTAATAACAACTTCAGAAAATGGACTAAAAGCTATATGAATTTTGGGGTCAATATTTTCAGTTTAAATTCTTTTTTTTTTTTTTTGTTTATGGTCTTGGTTTTAATCCAAGTCAAACCCACACTTGAATCTAACTCTATCATTTAATATTTTAATTTGAAAAATTATATATTATATGTTTGCAATTTAATAAAATGTTTTAACTTAGATAATATATATTACATGTTCTTAAGCTTAGATGATGCATAAACTTAAGGTGATATATCACTACTAATTGAAGCTTGCAAATTGTGAGGAATAATTTACTAGCTATTACGTGTCACATATATGTATATATGATATACAAATATAAATAAAATTTTTGTATATATATTAGTGAAATAGGTAGTTCTAAAAACAGCTATTACGCTTTCTTTACACATAATATATTGTCAAAATTTTATTAATATTTACAAATTATGTATATATAATAGGAGAGGAGCGGTACTTGATAAATCCTTTATCGTAAGTTGCACCGAAAAAATGGAAGCATTTTCTCTTCTTACTTATATTCTTTTCGAATGCTAGGGATAGGCATCGTGTATTCATATAGATGTCACATTCTTATCTTCAGTGTAAAAGGAAGTTACATAACGAGAGGCATATTACTCGTTGCTAAACAACAGTGAAGAACGCCGCCTATATTTGAACGCTTCTTTAATAAAATATAACTTCAACTCCAAACAAGAGATAGCAATCAACGTTGGCGGGAAAAAGAGAAAAAAAATTAAAAGAATAGAGATAGAGAAATTGAACTAAAAGTTTACTGCTTTTAAGACTAGTTCTCCTAACTAATAGTTAGTCTTTTTTTGGTTCAAATTGAGATTATTTAAATTTTTTATAAAACTTGCTTGGGATGGAAGAATAAGATCCTCAAACATTAGTCGGAGCCTATTCACTAGTAGCTTTGTAATGAGTTTATATAAGGTATTACAAAGGCTAATAGGTCAAAAATCTTTAGTTATTGTTGACAAGTCTTTCTTTGAGATTAAACAAATATGAGTCATTGTTTATTCCTTAAGGAATACATCTTTCTTTAAAGCATTTCTGCGATAAGGACACAATTTGATCCCCATATACCTCCCAACATTTCTTGTAGAAGAAAGCGTGGAAGCCATAAACACCTTGGGCTTTCCATGAATTCATCTACATCAATGCTTGGTAGAATTCCTGAGGGGTAATTTCTTTTTCTAACATCTGCTATTGCTGCTCACTTAATCCCCCCTCCAAGATCAAATGTCTAGGCTTTGACCTTTCATAAGACTATTTCTATGTTTGGTATATTTTGGTAAAACAATTTTGAAATGTTTCTTGAATTCGACATGGCTCATAACACCATTTTCCTCTATCATTTAAATTTCTAGAACTTTGTTTTTCACTCTTCTTGTTTCGACTACTACATGATAGTAGGAGGTATTTCTCTCTCCACTTTTTATCAATTTAGCTTGTCACTTCATTTTCCATAACCCCTCTTCTCAATCAAGTAATTCATTAAGTTCACTTTTGAGAGTTCATTTCAAGTACACTAAGTAATAAGATGGTCGATTACTTGGCACCTTATCTATTCCTTCCAATCTTCTTTTAATTTTTTTCTTCTGATAAAATATATTATCGATGCTTTTTTAGTTCCACTCCCTTAAGTATTAAGGTAATATTTGGATTGTTTCTAATAAATTTCTATGATGTTTATCTGAGACATCTAAGACCAGTTTTCTACAAGACCCATCAGTAAACCACATCGGTTGAAACCTGACTGGTTTACTCAGGCTAGCTTAGTTAGCATGGAATGCGTGGTTAGTGTGGAACACCACACGTTTTAATCCTTTTGATGCAGTAGGTTCCCAAAAGGTTACCTATTTTAGGATTACTCTAACCCGAGCATACTTAACTTTGAAGTTTCGACTTACTCCAAACCGCTATACCAAAGGGCACTTCAATGATTTAGAATTCCGTCACTTAGCACGTAAGGAGAATTACAATCCATCCTTTTTATAGAATTGATGCCCTCATTAGTTTCATTACATAAGTCCAAAATCACCACCAAGTAGGGCTTCGTCTTTCCAACTGATAGATTGCTTTGATACCACCTATAATGACCCGGTCGGAACTCCTCCTATTGAGATATTATTTACTTTAGCATAGAATGCTGCATAATTTTATCCTTTGGTGCAACAACTTCTTAGAAGATCACCCATCTTGGGATTACTCTATCCTAAGTACTCTTAACTTCAGAGTTTTGACGTACTTCAAGCCGCTATACCAAAAGATGCCTCAATGAATTAAAATTCCATTACCTAGCATATAAGGGGCATTACACTATGCTAGCAGAAGATCTAAAGGGGACATATTGACATTGTTTGTAGGAAGCGATTTCCAATTCTTCTAACAACAAAAACAATCCCATTAAAACTTCTAATGCTAGTAAGGAATTGCCAATCAACATATAGGGCACTATAAGAATTTTGGCCTTTGGTGACGTTTTATAAACATCATTGATCAAGGATAAAATGTGGCTAATAAGTTTCAAGTACATTTAATAAATGCGGCTAATATATGTCCCCAAATGCCTATCGTGAATCAGTTCCACTATGTTAATAGAATAAATGTTGGCAAATAGAGAAAACGTAGCTAAACCTATAACAATCAATGACATTTGAATGTTACTAAATATGAATATAAAAAAGAGAGCATAATCCTTAGTCATGTCAAATTAAAATCCACTCTCCACTTATTTATGAGCATCTTCCAATAAAATTACACCACTTTAATTTTAAATCAACTCCAAGTCAATAAATATCGTGAAAGATCATAATCAAATATAAATACCACTAATTTATAACTTGGTGTACCTTAGAGCTCAATTATCATAAGGACTCATGGTATGATTGTAAATAGGTCCTTCAAACTATCAAAAAAAGTAGAGACAGGTTGGTTTAATCGTTCCAGTAGCTTCATGAGGCTACTCATCAAAGATGACTCATCGATAAAGAATATATGACTTAGCCCCAACTTGATATGACACACAAGCAAAGAACTAAAGTCCACTCTCCACTAACCTCGAGCTATCAGCAAGATTAGATAGGAGTGAGAGTCTGTAACCTAAGAGTATTGCTCATAAGATATGAGGGAAAATATTCATTAGTTGGTAAAGGATAAGATGATTCCGGCCACAAATGACATGGGACTATTTATAGTAAGTCCTTATAGCAATAAGGAAATGCATGAAATTACATAAGGGGTAATATAAAGTAAAGAAACTTAGTACATTGCCAAAATAAGCAAATGGGACAATCACAACAAAGGGAATATAGTACAATGTCAAAAAAAAAAAAAAAAAGTAGAGAAAGGTGGTGCACTATCATCCCCTCCGTACATAAGGCAGTAAAGTACTAGGGCCAAGCTATTTAGGTGAAGAGAGAAGTTAACAGGATGAAGCTAGGAGATCGGTATTCAAGCCCTTAACATGCAGCAAGTCGACAATTGAGTTCTTAGGAATTAGTTAGTCGACAATGACAATAGGATGCTTGGCACTTGATAAGTTGGACCATACCAGGAATGATCATGAGCTCGGCCCTTAGGCATAAGACAAAGCAGATCAGGATGCATTCGAGCTGGGCACTTAAGGAGTTCATTATCAGGCCTTCATGATACTAGAGTTCATCTTGGTCGAGGTAAGTAGATAGAGTCCTCCTTTAAGACTTTGTAGGCCTTTAAGATGGGCTTAAGTGAGGGGTGCAGAGGTCGAAATTCCATAACAACTCCTATTAGATATGAAACATCCAATTTTAACAACCAATTATCAGATCTTTCTAAAACTCTACATATTTACATATTAGCTTTAGTTCCAACACTTTTTGTTTTTTCTCTTTTACATTTGCTTATATTTTTCTACAAAAAGTACATGCCATGATCCATAAATAAGCTTAAATAAGTGATCAAAATGTTGAAAAAATTAAACATTAGCAAACATCATACTCTTACTAGTTCCACTCAAAATTCCTCCATTGAGTGCATATTCATGCATAAGACCTCATATAAATGCTAACAATCAATGGGAGAAATCTTTATCTATTTGTTTTTGCTTGTTAATCATAAACTTAACATTCATATTAGTGAGAGCTCATGCATTATAATTTTGATAAATCTTTATTTAGTCATAATAACTAATTTTCAAAGTATAATTGCACATACCTTACCAATTAGCCTCTATTTCCTCCATTTCACTTTAGCACACATTCTATGAGTGAGGAAACTTTCTTTTGGACTCTCAACAACAAAACATTAGCAACACATATCATTAAAAAATTCCATCTTCATAGCTAAGGTTGTCACTTTAATGATGCTAGATTTTTTTTTTCTTTTTTTTTTTAATGAATCAAATCCTATAAAAGTAATGTAAGTAGTTGCATCTCACATTAAGTTACATAGAATATCGAAATCCTACCCTTAAACATACCTTCACAAGTGTACCTCTAAAAAGATCACAATAATAATTTTTCACCATCATTCAATAACTTACCAATATTCACATGAATTAACACTTTTGCATCATCCAAAACAATAAAGTCCAAAGCTTTATCACCAACTATAGGAGGAAAGCTATGTGACAGTATTTGTTGTGCTTATTATTAGTGATTTCTTCAAATTCGAATCTGCAACTAGCAAAGCCAAAACATCATGGGTAGCTAAAAATTAATAATACCATAGTTCATGATTATTGAAGCAAATACTAAGGAGCAGTAATCAATAGTTTTACAAAAAAAAAAAAAAAAAAAGCCTATAGTAAAGTCAACTTACTCCATTAACAAATTTGAGGACTAAGAGAATGCATCAAACCAAAATTGAAGTAAAGGAAAAGAACTCAATAAAAAAGAACTCACTCAAGAAGCAAAAATTGAATTTTGTAGAGCCAAAGAATGGGAATTAGAACTAAGGCATGGCATGACATAATAGATTAATTCCTCATGTGTAATGGTAAAAAAAGATAGTAATATAAACTTTATCTTTATTGTGAATCTCAATAGAAAATTTAGTATAATTTTATCTCATTTTTCGAGTTATGAAATCAAAACCTTAATATGTGATTGAACTTCATTTTTAGAGAGAGAGAGAGAGAGAGAGATGTGAACCTTCGACCCATTGAAATAGTGTGGTTGAGAGAGGCAAACATAGAGAGAGTACATTGTGTTTGAGAGAGACAAACTAAGAGAGAGATAGAGAGGTGATCGATAGGAAACTGCACCTAATCAAGTTATAGTATAGTAAATAGATGTAAATTAAAGTATTTATCTCATAAGGAATCATGAATGTAAGGAAACCCTAGATTACTAACAAATTGCCCTAATTTTCCAATTATCTAACTTAATAATTAAAATAATTTTACTTAAGTAAATATGAACATAGAATAATGAATAAGATAAGAATAATGAAATAGATAATAACAAAATAAATGAGATTAAATAAAATAAACATGATAAAGTTAAAAAAAAATAATATTAAATAAACAAAATTAACTAAGCAAAATTAGTAGAGTTAAAGAAACACATAATCCTTAGTAAACTATTGTTATTTACTACCTAACTCTATGCAACTTTCAAGCTCAATTACTCATTGGATCATAGAGATGCCTAATATGAATTAACCGGAGTCTTATCTCTAGTTAATTCTTAACCCTGAGATTAGTCTACTTGAATCACTTTTGCAATAAAGCATCTTAAGATCGTATTGAGATCTTGGATCTCACTATTAGGATTTCCTAATCTAGAGAAATCAAATACCTAATCGCTTAACCTACTCAATTCCTTTTATTTACATAGGTCTATTTATTGTAGGATCTCACAAACTCTACAACAAACTTAAATATCGAACCAATAACCTAGGTGAATACTAATTTAATGGTAATATGCATAGTGCAATTAAATCACAAAGGCAATATCATTAATTGAATAAAGGAAATGTTGTAATGTAGACTAGAGTTCAATAACGATTTACTAAGAATAGTTGTAGACTCCATAAATTTAACCTTCTAAACATAGTGTCGGACTCAAGTATCGTAGATATTTTCCTAAGTTGACAAGACCATATAAAATGAAAACTAACTAAAATTTTAAACTCGAAACTTAAAACGAACTTGAAAGGCCCTATTATACGATCTGGAAACCCTAATCATGCAAAAAAACCCCAATCCCTATATACGTATACTTTTAAAAATATAAACCTAAACTTAATAGAAACCGTAAATATCAAATCATAAAAATTTTTAAAACTCTATAAAATTATCTTAATGTTTGAAAGACCATAAATCAATAAAATTTTCAATAATTCTATAAGATTATATAAAACTGATAACGAAAGAATCAAGGATTATTTCAAGTAATAATAAATAATAAAACTAAGCCAGTTAAAAGAATAAATTGATAAATTTACAAATTGTATATATATATCTATTGCATAATAAAGCGATAATCCTAAATAATTAAGCCAATTGAACCTTAAGCTCCTAAGTGTAAGTCAATTACTCCCAAGTTGGTGAAAAACCTTAAAACATACATAAACTCACTCGAACTGTAAAACTTAAGATGATCAAGGACTTATGACCCCAAATAAATAATTGAAAATATAACTTTAATAAATTTTATTCAACTCTAGAAAATTCTAAAATTTCTTAAGAAGTAAATCACCACCTACAAATTAATTTGAGAATCAAGCCCTAAAAGAATTTCATATAAAACAATTCACTTATTTTCACTTATAAGCCATGTTACATATGGATAAGTTGTAAACCCTACCTTTTAACGGACTTGTGATTCAACAAAGAGTACTTCCCAAATGTTCCCAAGGAAAAACTAAGCTAAGAATTCAAATTTGCATTTAAAAATGAATTTAATTTTCCAATTCAAAAGTTTATTATTGATAAAACTCGACTACGAGAACTATGAACTCTAAGTCACTCAAAACCTTAAACCCTAAAACAATTAAAGACTTATAACCCTAAGCAACTAATTGATAATTTAATTTGAATAATTTTATTCAAACTCTAGAATTTTTCATAATTTTATAAGAATTAAATCGTAACATGCAAATCAATTTAAGAAATAAAAGAATTTCATATAAGACAATCTTTTTATCTTTATGCATAAGACTTGTGCACATGAATAAGTAAACCAACCAATAACCCTAAATAACTTATCAATTGAAAGTTGGAATCATTTATCAATTGATAACTTATCAAAAACTAGTAATAAAACACTTCCCTTATCACACCACAACTTATACTACATATAGATAAGTTATCATATTATTTTATGGATTCAGCTTTTAATTAAATGACAAGACAACTCAATGCCCAAAGAGGATACCCTATGGTCGGTTGGGAAGAAAGCTTAAGGGAGGCTATGCCTTGTCAACTTTCAATCACTCAATTGTCTTACACATCTACTATTCACCCCTTAATGCTTACATCATATAGTCATGTCAAAAAGTTAGCATTTATGCATACTAAAAAATAATCAATTAAAGCTTCTTAAACACGCTTCTCCTCCCATTCAAAAATCTGCCACTCTCTCCCTCTTTCACTCTCATTTTCACTTTCTTTTCTCTTACTTTAAAGACAAATCAAAAGAAGAAATCCAACCCCACAAAATCTCAATATTACCACTACTATTTTTGCTTCCATACTCATGGCACCAAGCTTTATTTTGTGCCTTCTATTTGTCAACTTCAAAAATCACTTTTAGGAACTTTAAAATATCCTCAAAACCCCACTTCAAAGATCAAGACTCTAGTTTTCAAAAAAACTTACAAGAATATGAAGGAAGACAATGAGCTAAGAGGATACTTAGTTGCACCACCACCTTGTTTTCGCTTTAAGGACAAGTAAGTTGTTTCTTTGTGTTAGTGGTTTAGTACTACATGTTAGGAGACCATGTTTTCATGAAGATATTAGCATGATCATAAGATGATAAAATAGCTAGATCACCTTAAGAAGTAAGCTTATGAACCCCTTTACATGAAAGTTGAGATATGAGCATACTAAGTTGGTACTATGTAAAGATATATGTTTAACACTTAGAATGAAAGATTTTAAGTTAAGAAAATCATAAAATGTGTACATGAACGAAGAGACATCATGTTGGACATGGAGTGTATGTGAGTCATTTAGATGTTATTTCCATTTCTATTAAGTTAAAGATGCTCAAACCTAACCTTAGGTAAAGGAAAATCCATTACATGAAGCTTTTATAAAGAAAACAACTTTGTGAGATATGAACTATGATATGGAAGTTGTGATAAGTATGAGATCTACTATTTTCAAGTAAAGTATGAGCTAAGTAATCATCCCATGGAAAAGAATTTAAGTTAAGATTTGAATATAAGTAATCTAAGTTCATGATCTAACCCTCAAACTTAAGGAAATGATGAAACAAGTTGAAAAACTAAGTGAGAACCCCTTGATTCATCACAACCAGATTTGGAACATAAGTAAAAACCCCTTAAAAATATGATAAAACCAAGTGAATAAAGTGAAAAGATCAACCAAAGCAAGTATAGCAAGTATATAAAGCCTAAAACTCAAAATCGAGCCTATAACTCTCAAAAACAAGCCTAAAACTCTCAAAACGAGCATCGAACTCTAAGTTTGGCCTCCATTAAAATTTTGACTAGCACTTTAAAATATTAAGAAAGGTTGTTTTGAAGCCTACAAGAAGTTCACTTAAGACTCCATAAGCCCAACAAAGTCACTAACTTTAGTTTGAATAAAAAACAAACCCATTTGATAAGTTAAGCCTACATAAAAGCCTAAGCAGTTGTTGTTAGCACCAAGAGTATAAAACAAAGTTAGAAATCTAACTTTAAGGAGTATTTTATGTTTGGAATAAAGTCCTAAGCCTAAGCCCAAAGAATTTCCTAAGTTACCAAAAAGCCCATTGATCAAACAAAGCCCAAAAGCACTCCAAATCATGAGGATCACTACTATTCTAACCTATAGGCAGTTTTTTATGTCTCATCATGAAAATATAATCTCACCACATTAAAGTACACTTGAAAAAGATAAAGATTGACTATAAGATCATAAAAATCAGATTTAAAACGAGAAAGTTATATGTGATTAAACTTTAAGTAAAAAAAAACCAGGAAAAATATGAAGCCAAGTCAAAAGTATAACTAAAAGGGTTTTAGTTTAGTTTTCCAAATTCTATTTCAAATCCTTATAGTATTATATTTGCAATGTCTAAGGGACTCGGCTTTTAGGAGACGACTTATCCTGAATTATTTTAATTGATCCGTATGACGAAATGAGTAAATTCCCAATGACTCTTTACTTGATTTTGCTTATAGAATAGACGTACCCAAACTTATATATATAAATTAGGATGCTTGTGGGATATGGGAAATGCATGTGTATAAATTTGTGAACTGAATGCTATGGCTTGTTAATTATATAATAATGGGAATTGTTGTGATAATTTATACCTGCAAGTGTATGAAATGAAATTGTCTGATCACCTTGAAAAATTAGATTAACGATCTATATGATTAAGAAATAAGATGAATCATGCATTTCCTAAATTGCATTTGGATAACACCAACTGCCACTTTACGTAGAAAATGAGAAGGGACTTACAGGAGAACAAGCCTCCTACAGGATTGGGCACTAGCTATGTCATCATTTTTATTGAGTCTCTATCCTAAACTGCTGGGCTTACTAAGCATCGGGAGATGCCAACCATTGGTGAGGGTCCTCGTCTTGTGGCTTCTACTTAGGGCATATGTTTATAGATTGCGGAGGCTACAATACCGCTAGACTTGGGATTTTGAAAATATGATTTATTATTCAGTAATGAAAGTATATATATGTATATATATATATACATAATTTTGTTTTGACTTAAGCACATTAGTGCTAATGAATTAAAACCCAAGGTCGAGAACCCGGATTTTGGTTTGGGTCAGTTAATTATCTGCAAACCCTAACTACAGGGAGCGTAATTCTGAGTTATATATAGTTCCTAAGCCACTGTATGCGTTGTTTAGCATACTGATTGTTCATACATTGATATGATTGTGTATCTGATAAATTTCTATCATGTGGTATTGATGAGGATAATTATCTTACTAAGCACAAGCTTACACCCGAATGGTTCTTTTCCTTGTAGGTTGATCGATAGTTAGGATAGGGATAGGAATTGAGTGCAGAGTGCTACCATTGAATCAGTGTGATGAAAAGCTCATGTAGTTACTTCGGAATGCTCCAGAAAATGACTAATATCTCAACTAAGTTTAGTATCTTTAGTAAGTTGAGAATTTTCTGGAATTTTCTATCTTATTTCACTAGTTTAGTAGGGGATACCGATTCTCTACGGTTTTGAGAAACTGTGGAAAAAATAAATATCCATAATTATTTATATTATATAATGAGTCAATGAACTAAAATTGAAAACCCTAGTGAATAACTATTTAGAGTCTTGCAATCTCTAACTTATGAGGCGATTTTCTTATTATGGGTACATACGTGATATGAAAATTCTAGGCAATACTACTAGGCCCCTCTTAGGGTCGTTGTAATAATTGAAAGTGTGACATGATAAAACAAAAGGAAGAGAACGATGATAGACCCCCAGTATAATTTTACATTATAACTCTTCCTAAGAGTTTCTCCTTGAAAACCTATATCTAAGCATCTATTTATAAGGAGTAGACCTAGGTTTATAAAGAAAACTTCACAAAAATAAAAGATTTACAAATCATGGTACCACCATGCCCTAGGATCATTGTCATAGAGTTAGGGTGTAGTCTTGCACTTCATCTAAAATCTTCAAATTTTATGGAAATTAATGACAAGAGGTCTATGACCAAGTAATATGGTCATGGTCTTCTCCTATGGTTTTTTCTAGACTTCATTTCTTACTTGAAATTCTTCTACTTCAGTTCCTTGATCAATGCTCTCCAAAATTTGATAAAAATATTCAAAAATTCATCGAATACTTCCAAAGTCCCTAAAAATGAAATTTAAACGAATTAGGCTCCAAATTGCTATACAATTAACTTAATTAATATAAAAAATCATATAAAAAAATATGTATGCTAATTGAGTGTTATCAAGAGGGGTCAAGAAGGTGTACTCGATGCTTTTGTGAGAAATTATAAAAATGAGGGTTTCTTTTACCTTTAAGTTAGGTAGGCAAATTAATTTGAGTGTAGGGAACCCATGGTTTATATTTGGTTTAATCTTAATCTATCAATTTTTTCATTTATTTTCTCAATATATCTTATATTTGGATATAGATGATATTTAATGCTATAATAAACTAGACAATATATTTTATCATTGACTATAAATGTTACCAATAATTTATCTTATGCCATGTTTAATAAACATGGCTAAATCATACCAAAATTAGCAATGTTTACAAAATCTACAAACGTCACCCAAATCCAATTTCGTTGTAGTAAGGAAAGGGCACCCTAGCAAGTAATGTTGAATGCCTTGATGAGTTGGTAGCCACATGTTATGGCTTGGCCTAACAAAATGATGCCATTTGAAAGTAGAATGAGGTAAGTTAAAAGCAAAATGGCAAAATTCAGACAAAGAAAAATTACAGGATGAAACAACAAAATGAAAAACTTTAATCCCATGTGTGGATCCAAACCACAATAAGATATGTTTCGTTAGGAGGAATCCTCTACCTACATCTCTAGAAGTGAAAGGAGCCATACGTTGCCTCTTAGCATCAAAAGCTAACTCCAAGGTCAAAGCCGCTCATTCTGTCAACTCTCAAAGCCAGCACAATTCTATGGTGTTCTAACAAGTCAGCCCAAGTAAGGGTAAAACTCACCTGTTCATTCGATCAAATGAGCTTCGAGGGGCTTAGAGCAAATTTACAAGAAACAAGAATGTGGTAGAAACCAATGCTGCTACCTCCCTTTTGTATAACATGTTTCAACCATGTATTTGAAAATTCAATTTTCTCTTTCACTAAGTTTACTGGACGCTTTAGATAATAGTTCTAAGCAAGCAAACTACCAACTAAGGACTCATCATCTCTTTATCTCGTTCAACAGAGCAACAATGAACCACTATGGAGCTATGTGGTGTGCTTTGATGTAGCTATAGTCAAAATACCACAACTCGATGAAGGAATAGCCATGTGATGAGTGTAAATTTACACTCATTAGTTATATTATTTTCTTGGATATTTTAAGTTATTTTGATGTAATTTTGTTGAATTTGCTATTGATTCGAGTAATTTCTTGATTTAAGGACTTAAATGAAGCAATGAGATGGAAATATGAGAATTCATATGATTTTTTCAGAGAATTTCATCTATTTTGAAGATAATCTAAGGATAGTAAGTGTTGAGGAGAATTAATTCAAGAATTAAGCAAAGGGAGCTATATTCCTTATTCATGAAGCCCATGTCCTTAATTTCCAATTGAAGTTTAAGGAAATTTTGAATAAGTATAAGACTACAATCTACTACCATAGCCATGTACTTGTCCATAGACCAGCAATTAATTTTAAAACACTTGCCATTAGGGGATTATTTTCTCTAGACATTATAAATAGATGACAAATATATGTATAAAAAGAGACACCTATAGAAGTTAGAGAATAGTCTTTTCCTAGGGTATTATTCCCTTTCAATGATGAAATCTTGTAGCTTTATCATAATTGTAGTGTAAAAGTAATGATGTCTAGGCTTGTACCCATTAAAGTAACATGTAGCATACATCAATTGTTCTTATTTTAATGAAATTCTCTTGTTCTTATAAATGAAATTACACGTTTTGTTTATATTAAGTTGTTATTTCTAGAGTTTCTACTTAATCATCCGATTTTATGTATTAAAGTTGTAAAGCCAATACATAAATAGATCTATCGTAATTGAAAAAATTTGCTATAAGTTTAGAGATAAGTTATAGATTTCTTCCAGAATTAAAAGTTATTTCTTGTTTGTTTTATGGAATTCCTATTCCTAATACTGTTCTAAGGAGTTCTATTCTAGAAGCAATTTAAATGGAACGTAATTAGGACTAGAATTTAATAAGGAAGTGATTCCTATTAAATTAGCAATTAAATTCCTCCAATTAATAACAATAAGAATTTTACTAAAAACCCTAAGCTACTGCATGTTAATCTCTTGGTGATCAAAGTTTAAGTATTTGTATTTATGGTTAATTAGTTTCATTCAATTGTTGCATTCATGGTCAATTTCTTAATAGTTTCTACTTTCTAATTATCATTAAATTTTGTCATCAATATTACAATCTATTTTAATTTGAGTAATTTAGGGCAGATGAATAAGCGTTTAGTCCTTGTAAGATTGACAATCTTGGACTATAGAAGTCCTTCATAATATTACTTGATAGGAGCACTTGCTTATTAAGGCATTATATGTCCCATCAAGTTTTTAGTACAGTTACCAATGACTTTTGATCAGGAAAGCTCGTTCCTTTATTACTCTATTATTTTACTTTGTTGTTGTTTTTTTAATTTCTTTGAATTAAGTCAATTAGAATCTAATCTACTTTTTCTTCTTTATGTTGAGAAAATTTGGAGTGATAGCTAACAATGGTGAAGCACCGAAAACTATGTTTGACTATATTAAACTGTCAACTAGAGAAGTCGACTCCAACATTTTAGGAACAACTATCACTACAAATGAATTCACGATTTCACCAATCATCATCCAGATGGATCAATAGCAATTAAGATTTTAAGGCTCTCTAAAGGAGGATTCGCATACACATATAGCAAACTTCTTGAAGATATGTGCTATGATGCGGTAAGGTTGAGATTATTTTCTTTTCCTTACAAGGAAAAGCAAGGCAATAGTTAGCCTCATTAAAAAAGGATTCAATTACATCATGGAATTTAACAATAGAAAAAATTTTAGGAAATTGTTTTCATCCAACTAGGATAGCTAAGCTTGGTAGTAACATCTTATCATTTGCACAATCTAATGATGAGACAATTTATGATGCTTGGGAGCGTTTTAAGCAGTTGCTTAGAAGGTGCCCTAATCATGCTCTATCACTTTGGATGAAGATACAAACTTTTTATAATAGATTGAATTTAGCCAATAAGCAATTTGTTGATGCATCTATAGGTGGGACACTAAATTCAAAGACCCCTAATGAAGCTTATGATTATTCAAAAGCCTAGCTATGAATAGCTATCATTGGGAAGGCACTAAGCTTAGTAGGAAGAAATTAGAAGTAGTGGATGCAGAATTTACAATAACCTTAGCAGCCATGATGGATGCACTAAATAAAAGGTTAGACTCTTATCCATGTTAGCATAAACTGCTATGATGGCTAATGTAGTAAACCCAAGAGGATATATGGCACCTTATTATACGAGACCATTTAATAATTGCATAAATCAATGGGATTTTTAGCATTCACCCTGTTACGACCTTAAAGAATGAGGTAGGGAGTGTTTTTCTTATGCAGGTGATTATTTTTATGCAACCTAACTAATGAATGTTAATATTCCTCATAGATCCCAAGCTCACCCTCTAAGGGAAGGAAGTTCAAACCTAGAGGAAATGTTGACCAAGTCTATATAGAGTAACGATGATAAGTTATTAAACATTGAAAAACAAATAGAGCAACTTGTTAAGATCTCAGCTAAGAAGCAACCAGAGTTCTCGCCTTAAGCTTCAGCTGAAGCTATAACTTTGAGAAGTGGAAAGGACTTACAAGTTGCTAAGCCCTGAACCAGTAATAAAGGAGTCAAAGGATAAAGTTGTAGAAGCTTAAAAACCACTTAAAGAAGAACCAAAGCCCTAGAAGATCAAAGAATATAAACCACTTATTCCATATCCTCATATGCTAAGGAAGGAATGCTCAAATGAGTAACATGGTAAGGTTTTGGACTTATTTAAACAATTACACAGTAATTTACCTTTGGTGGAAGCTTTATCGCAAATGCCCAAATATGCAAAGTTTTTAAAGGAGTTGGTCTCCAACAAGAAGAGATTAAAGGAATTACCTATGGCTATGCTTAGTGAGGAGTGTTCAGCCATCCTTCAAAATAAGTTGCCCAAAAAGTTAAAGGACCTAGGGAGTCTTACCATCCCCTATCTTATTGGAAATTTATCTATTAAGAAAGTATTAGCAGATTCAGGTGCTAGCATAAACTTAATGCTGTATAAACTATTTAATCATCTAGGCCTAAGTGAATCTAAACCAAATTGAGTGTGTTTACAATTAACTAATAGATCAATAACATACCTTAGGGGTATAATTGAAGATGTTCTTGTTAAAATAGATAAATTCATATTTCCCATTGACTTTATTATTTTAGACATTAATGAGGCTATCAAAATGCCACTCATCTTAGGTAGACCCTTTTTAGCCATAGTTGGAGCTATAATAGATGTTACCGATGGTAAGCTTATGTTAAGGGCAGAAGAAGAAGAGATGGTAATTAAGACTAAAGAAGCAATGAGAAAATGTATTGAGCAGGATGATACATGTTTTAGTCTTAATGAGATTGATTTCTCAATATCTAATACTTTGCAGTAGCTACTATCTAAAGACCCATTGGAGACACATTTAACACAGGGAATCTAAGAAGAAGCATCTAGTGATCCAAGCATAACCTAAGTGGAAGCTCAGCCGAAAATCAATCCCCCAACTAAGGAGAGAGGGATTGAGATTTGAACAAGTAAAGGAAGCAAAATTAAAACCTTCCATTAAAGAGCCACCAGATTTAGAAGTGGAGAAGTTACCAAATTATCTGAAGTATGCCTTCTTAGAGGAAAACTCGAAATTACCAATGATAGTTTCCTCAAGATTGACTAACCAACAAAAAAAGAATCTCATCAACGTGCTAAGAGATCACAAGAGAGCATTTTCTTAGAAGATTTCTGACATAAGTCTCCCGTTCTATACATACAAAATTTTGCATGAAGAAGGTCACAAACCTATAGTACAACTGTAGAGACGCTTAAATCCCAATATGAAGGAAGAAGTAAAGGTAGAAGTAACCAAGCTTCTAGAAATAGGTATGATCTAACCTAATTCTAACATCTCTTAGGTTAGTCTTATGTTGATTATACCTAAAAGGGGAGGCATCACAATAGTACCAAATGAGCAAAATGAGTTAATCCCAATGGGAGCAGTTACAAGTTAGCTAGTCCATATCAATTACATGAAGCTTAATGACACTGTTAGAAAAGATCAATTTCCCTTCCCATTTGTCAACCAGATGTTAAAGTGATTATCAAGTTATGAGTTATATTGCTTTTTAGATGGTTTATCTAGTTACTTTTGAATTCCAATTGCCCTAGAAGACTAAGAGACAACCACGTTTACATGTCCTTATGGTACATTTGCATATAGGAGACTACCCTTTAGCCTCTATAATGCACCTGCAACTTTTCAACGATGCATGATGGAAATTTTTGATGAATTTATAGAAACTATAAGGGAAGTTTTTATGGTTGATTTCTTGGTTTTTGAGAATTCATTTGATAACTACGTTAGGAATTTACAAAAAGTTTTGGCTGAATGTGAAGAAACTAACTTAGTTTTAAATTGGGAAAAGTGTCATTTCATGGTACAAGAGGGTATAGTTTTAGGACACCAAGTGTCTTAGAAAGGCATAGAAGTCGATAATACTAAAATTGACACTATTGCAAAATTGCCCCCTCCCACATTTATAAGTCATACGTAGTTCCCTAAGTTATGCTGGGTCTTATAAAAGGTTTATTAAAGATTTTTCAAAAATAGCCAAACCATTAACTTAGTTGTTAGAAAAAGACACTCCATTTATATTTTCTAACAAGATTGTTTAGATGTATTTAACACCATAAAAGATAAATTAACTCATGCCCTAAATTGGAGTTTACCATTTAAGCCAATGTACGATTCTAGTGACTATGTTGTAAGGGCAATATTGAGACAAGGGCTGGTGAAACACTTCCAGCCAATTTATTATGTAAGCAAGACTCACTAAAACCTATGAGAATTACACTACCATAGAAAAAAAAAAAAAAAACTCCTAATAGTAGTCTTCACCTTTGGTAAATTCAGGCCATATCTTATCCTTTATAAAGGTATTATTACGTTGACCACTCTACTTTATGATATTTGTTAAATAAGATAGATGCCAAGCCAAGATTGATTAGGTAGAATTACTTTAAGAACTTGACATGGAAATTAGAGACAAAAAGGGAGCAGAGAATTTGGCAGTTGACTATCTCTTGCACCTAGTAAACCTATTATTGGAAAAGCTTAATGGATAGGAGATTAATGATGAGTTTCCAAATGAAAAGTTATACCAATAAGTCCTTAGGAAACTCTTTGGCTTGTTGATATAGCTAACTATCTAAAGCTAGGATTGTTCCTTGAAGACTAGATTACAGACAAAGAAAAAAAAATTCCATGATATCAAAAGTTATTTTTAGGAAGACCCATATTTATTTAAAATTGGTGCGTATCAAATAATTCATAGATATGTGTCTCATTTAGAAGGTTGGCAAATTTTAGAACACTATCATGCAGGACCAACCGGAGGACATTTGAGTGCAAATAAAACAACCCATAAAGTGTTCGAGTGTGGTTTTTATTAGCCAATGTTATTTAGGTATGCCTAAAAATTTGTCGAATAATATCATAGATGTCAAAAGGTAAGGAACATATCTAAAAGAGACAAATTTCAACATAACCTAATTTTGATCTACAATATTTTTTACATTTGGGGTATAGATTTTATGGGACCATTTTCAAATTCAAATGGAAAAAAAATATATCATAGTAGCTATAGATTATCTATCTAAGTAGGTGGAAGCACAAGCTCTACCAACAAATGACTCTAAGGTAGTAAAACGATTCCTAAAATGTTTATTTCTAGATTTGGTGCTCCTAGAGCGCAAATAAGCAATAGAGGAACCCATTTTTTAATGTCTAATTAGAAAAGGTTTTAAAGCGATATGAAGCTAAGCATTAAATTGCAAGTCCATACCACTCCCAAACTAGTGGATAAGTTGAATAGTAAATAGGAACTTAAAGCAAATTTTAGAAAAGATAGTCGAGCATAATCAAAGAGATTAGTTTGAGAAGCTTGACAATGGTCTTTAGGCTTATAGGACCACTTACAAAATGCTAATTGGAACAACCCCACTTATGTATGGTAAAACATGTCATTTGCTTATGGAAATTGAGCATAAGGCCTACTAAGCCCTAAAACATGCTAACCATGATATTGAGCATGTAGGTGCATATAGGAAACTTTAACTAAATGAGCTTGAAAAATGGCAAGACATAGCTTGTAAGAACTCAAGAAGGTGGTATCATGACAATCGGACTGAGTAGGGAAAGCAATTCCATGCTGGGGATAAAGTCTTACTATATCAATCCCAATCAAAGCTCTTCCCAAGTGATCTTAGATCTAGATGGTCTAAGCCTTATACTACAATGCAAGTATTCCCATGTAGAGCAGTGGAGATTTCAAGTCCCAAGAAGGGCACTTTCAAGGTAAATGGCCACTAACTTAAATTATATTTAAGGGGAAAGTTTGAAAAGAAAAATAACCATGAACACAACCTCTATCCAATCAGAGAAAACAGGTAACCTCATTCTTAACACATCAAGCAAACAATGTTAAACAAAAGCACTTCTTAAGAGGCAATCTAAGATATGTTCATTTCACATTTACCTATATTTCCAATTTATGCTGTTTTTATTTAGGTTTTGTCATATAATAAATCAATAGAAGTTGTTCTCAATTATTCTTAAGTGTTGCAAGTTGAAATGCACTTAGTAAGGAACTATGATGGTTAAGGACAAATAGGAAAGGACTACGGTCATGAACCTGAGTACAGAGCTTAAGGAAAGAGGTAAAATTGAGTCTAAAAGCAATCACAGTTAAAGACCATGCTCGTGGTCATAACTGTGATCCTTTCATCATGAATTGAACTTAATATTAAACTTTGAATTGTAGTTTAAGGGAGCTATGACCTAAGACCGTACTCGTGATTCAAGCCATATACTTGCAAGATATGGAAAGTACATAATTTTGAATTTGAAATTTAGTTCAAGGGAATCATGGGTAAGGACTATGCCCATAGCCATACATGTGTTCCCCTCGTTAAGAATTACACTTAGAAAAATCATAAGGAATTGATTTAGGTAGAGACTACAGCTATAGATCATAGCCATGATCTCAACCATGAACTTTTAGTAATAACTAACCCAAATTGCACTTAAATCTTTCTTAATTGAATTATGATCCACTTTCTTGAATCGAAACCCTCTCATCTCAAATTCACTTTCCCATTCTTAAACAACATTCCTCTTTCCAATATGCAATGTATATTTAAGGTATTATCTCAGAATGCTTCTTTCCAAGATAAAAATATGTAGCTGCAACTTTTACAAAAAGTAAGTTGCTAATTTAGAATTGTAACAATAATCTGAGAAAGTAGTATTTAAATAACCATTAACTTTGAATACTCTAATTGCATTCCCCAAATTCCTAAATCACTAACCTAAGAAACTAAGTGTAGAAAAGAGAAACCTTTAAACATAACCTATTGTACCAAGAATCACCCAACACACCACCTGCAGGACCTCTTCTCAACCCATATTGGAAGGGTATCCTCTAACCACACTTTTACCTCACTCAAAACACATGTTAGAATTTAACAACCTCAATCATCAAGCATGCTTGAAATCCTTACTAAGAAAACCTTTTCCTAGTTAAGTTTCATAGATTGAGCGACGTTGAAACTAGGCAACATGGAGCTAAAAATCCGTGCCATGGCAATGAAAGGGGGTTGGGATAGGTTGTTTGAAATTTAAGAACTCGTCTACAAGGAACTAACCCTAAAGTTCCTTGCCACCTTATCCTTAGAACATGAACAATGTACCCTATAGAGCCCACAAAACTATTCCCTTCTAACTTTAAAATACCAAATTCAATCTCTCCATAGCAGAATTTGGAGTTTTAATGGGACTTTATAATAAGGAATTCGTTCGGTCACTGGAGTTTATGCACTTTCATGTGAGTTACCTCGAGGTGTTACCCTCGCCACTTATTGGCTAAAATTAAGTGATGAGAAAATTTAAAACCAAAAATTCTCAAGGGTATCTCACTCGAAAAACCCAACACATCGAGTTGTCCATTGGTCACTTACTCAAACCATGAGTAGGAGAGAAAAAAGCACCAATAATTTGGCTATGCATGATGCCTTTTACCTCTATAGTCTAATAGAAGGATATTCCATAAACCTAACTATTGCACTCACTTTCTAGATACGACACCAAGTAACTTATGCTCGAGTAAACCAATTAAGATGCGCCTCGTATGTGCCTAATTTAGCAAAATAACTAAAATTCCTTATTGATAACCTACAATTAACCACTATTAGGAATGTCACTCCAATGACTCTATCTACCTTCCACTAAATGGGACTCCTCTCAAATGAAGTTGACAAGCCATCCCTAAAAAGAAAAGAAAGTGAAAACTTCACTAATAATGACACATTGGTGAAGGAAGTGAAAAAATTGAAAATGGAAGTCTGGAAGTTGGTAGATTTCAAGGAAATAATTGAACAATCCCTCAAAATATTGTTCCGATGTCAAATTAGGATGATGAAGTTTTGAAGCAATCTCGCCAATTAAGTTAAGATGAAAATTCCTCCACCTACAAATGAGGAATTAATCGATGTGGCGAGATGGATGAATATAGGGGATGAGGAGGAGGAGGCAACATCAAGGACACAAGAAGAGACATTAAAGGGCAATGAGGAAAACAAACAAATATACATTGATTCAAAAGATGAGACCAACAAAGAAGATTTGAACTTTTTCTAGATATTTAGTGTCGTTTGTTTTGTTTAGGTGTTCTTCAATTTTGATGTTTAGTTCTAATAAGTGTTAGTTAGTTAGTTGCAATTTCTAGTTTCCATGTTTTTATTTTGTTTTTCCAATTTATGTTCAAGTTCTTTCCATTTAATAAAATAATGAAATTTTCCCTTTTGTCACATATGCTTTTATTTCATTGTTAAAAGTGTACTTGTTTAGATCTCTCTCGAGCCGACAACTTCAAATCATCTAAAGTGAATTCTAATGGATAATTTAAGCAAATCCAAATATTCAAGGGAGTATCGTTTTTTCCCATATTTATATTTTCTACTCCTATACACTTTAATCATTTGCAATTATGTTTCCTATAATTTAGAATTAGGTACATTGAGGACAATGTCCTAAATTAAGTGTAAGAGAAGGATACACTACAATTATTTAGGAATCAAACTGTTATTTTTAACCCCTTTTTTTTTTTAGTTTTTTCAAATTTGCAATCCCAATTTAATAAGATAATATTGCTTATATCTATATTCTCAAAAATTCACTATTGTACATGGAACACATTATTGGAATCAAATAGTGAAATTTCTATGGAGCGAAAATTACATGCTATTTAACCCAAGATTCCAAGACATTAATTGATTAAATATTGTGGTTGAGCCTTAGTCATATGCTACTTCTAAAATTTACTTAAATGTATACCTATCTTCTATTTTTTTATTTTTAGAGCTTTATGATCCTATGTAAATAAGTAAATGAATCTTGTCTCTTGAAATTTCCCCTGAATTTTTAAGTTAATGAGGGTATAATAATTAATAAAATGTAAAAAATGTGGTTGGCACAGATCAATCTCATTTTCTTAAAAGAGTAAGATACTTTCCTATGACTAAGCTACCAAGATAAGAAAGGTGAATAAAAGAAAAAAAAAAATTGATAAGGATTAACCTTGATCCTTCAAAAGAGCAAACTATTTTCCCATTGTCAATGCTAATTCTAAAAAGGGTTAATTTAGTAAGGATTAGCCTTGGTCTTCCAAAAGAGCAAGGTGCTTTCCCACTGCTAATAGGCTTTGGTAAGTAATCAAAATAAAAAACCTATTAGTAGAATTTTATGTTAAGGGAATGAGTAGGGGATGAGTAGATTTAACATGTATTTACTCTTGATTATGATACTTGGTAAAATTGGGAAGTGATTTCTATACATCTTAGCTAAATACAAAGGAGTTGTGTATGACTTTTGCCTGACTAAATAAAAATGGAACTAACATAAGAGAGAATCCTTAGTTACATCGCATGATTAAATATTGATTTACAAAAATTAACCATTGAATTCTAGTATTTGTGTTCATAATACATAAAAAGGTGAAAAAGGAGAAAAGTATACAAGTTGCTAGAAAATTTTAGGGATGCAGTGTCTATTAGTAAGGTTAATTCAAATTCTTTTTTGACTCCTTAATAATGGTAGGTTACTTAGTTGTCCTAATTTTTATCAATCTTTGTTAAGGATTGGATACTTTGCTTGAAGACAAGCAAATATTCAAGTGTGTAGAGATTTAATGAGTGTAATTTTACACTCATTCATTATCTTATTTTTCTGGATATTTCAAGTTATTTCAATCTAATTTCACTGAATTTATTGTTGATTTGAGTGATTTCTTTATTTTAGGTCTCAAATAAAGCAACAAAATGGAAAGATGAGAATTCAGACAACTTTTGAAGAAAATTGCATATATTTTGAAGATAATCTAAGGATAGCAAGTGTTAAGGAGAATTTGTTCAAGAATTAAGTAAAGGGAATGACCACGGTTTCTCTTCATGGCCGTATTCCCTAGTTATGAAGCCCATGTTCGAGTAGCCGTCCTTAATAAGGTAGCCCTGAACTTGAGAGGTATACCGAGAGAAAAGGGATAGAAAAGAAGATGGAGAGAGGTGAGCCTAGCTGACCTGTCCATGCCAAGAAGAAGACTACTAAGAAAGAAAAGGCTCCCGACAACAAGGTTTAAGATGTGAAATGCTTCAAATGCATAGGTTATGGACACATTGCATCCCAATGCCTGAGTAAGAGGGTCATAGTCTTGAAGAGTGAAGAGCTCGAGGCTCAAATCGAAAGTCAAAGTGACAAGAGTTCAAAAGACCAGTTGATAGAAGAAGATGTCTATGCCGAGGATTTAGATAAACTCTTAGCTATGGCAACATGAG
The DNA here is from genome assembly GCA_024138015.1 of Lumnitzera littorea. NCBI lineage: Eukaryota > Viridiplantae > Streptophyta > Magnoliopsida > Myrtales > Combretaceae > Lumnitzera > Lumnitzera littorea. The sequence continues at coordinate 91,077,548 of JAMXBB010000012.1, forward strand.
CCAACCTGAAGGTAGATCCCAAACAAAGAGAAAATTTATTTCATATGCAATGTTTGGTGAATAGGAAGACCTATTCCCTAGTTGTTGAAGAGGGAAGCTGCACCAACATCGTTTCTGCCAAGCTAGTAGAAAAGATGAAATTGCCAACCTATTCGCATCCCTAACCCTATGAATTGAAGTGGTTTGATGACAAGGGTATAGTCCATGTGCATAAGAGAGCTTGAATAGTGTTCAAGGCAGGACAATATGAAGATGAGAATGACTTTTACATGGTGCTTATGAATGTCGCAAATTTGCTCCTTAGCCAACCTTGGGAGTATGACCGGAAAGTGATCAATGATGGCTTCCTCAATACTTCCATAGTTTAGAAGGATAGGAAGAGCTATTACTTGACCCCTCATGAGCATTGAGGAAATCTAAAGACACTCAGCACCCATGGTGAAGCTAAAGGGGAAGAGAAGTTTGTTCAACATTTCAGCCCGTACCCAATGTTTAACGTCAAGGATGACTTCTTTTCGGACCTACGATAATGATAGGAATCAACCTACGACTATCTCCCAGCCGAGGCTAACCTATTCCAAGCCAACGCTGAACCACTAGAAGCAAATGTTGACCTGTTCTAACCCGAAGCCAAATAATTCAAGGCCAAGGTTGAATAGCTTTTGCCCAGGGCGAACTAATAACAGAAGGCAAAGGGGAAGAAAAGGAGCCACTCAGCATGAAGTCTATCATTTGGCAAGAAGCTGAGAGAACACACAGTCGTGGACATAGGACCAAAGAACCACTCAACATGATACCAAGAGACTAATGCTGACCAATTGTGGCACTAGGCAATTATGGGCCGACCTTTTTGGTGTTTTAGACAAGCATTATAAGACTTCAGGAGCTCTTCCATGGACCCGAACATCCAATTGCCGACCTCGCCCAGTTCGGATCCTACTCCTTCTAAGACAAGCCAAGTGACTGCATGCTGACTTTTATTAAATACATAGTTTTGTATTCTTATACATATTTTCTTTATTTTATTTATGGGTGCAATTCTTTAGGGTTTAAGGCCTTGTAAATTATTTACAATTTTACCACTAAGGTTTAGGACTTGCTATCAATACCAACATTTGTACTAACATCAAGAGTTCAGACTTAGTAAAGGATATTCCCATACAGAGAACAAAACTTTCCTCTTTCGAGCAAGGCTATACCTGAGCTAGTAGAGCTTACGTTTACCGAATTATTGAGTATTAGTTAAACTTTTTAATCTTTCTTGCATTCTTATCAATCTTGACCCTAAGATTTTGGTGAACCTTTCATTTGAATCGGTTAATGAGTTGTATCTAACCCCCATTTGAATATCAAGTAACATTTAGTGTTTGTAAGTTGTATCAAACCCTATTTCGAGGTCAAACCCTTAATTGTGTTTGTATCTCAGTACGTGATACCCATACACGTTCACACTCAAAACTCCTATTTTACTTCTTGATCTTCATACTTACTCAAATCTACGAATAGCCATTCTATTTGTTCAAGATCTGCTTCCATATTGTATGCATCAGAAGGCATCAAGTGGCACCAACCATGGTTTACATCAAACCATTTACTACTAGTTGGGAGAAATACCAAGGAAAGGTGGCCTTCCATGAAAGAATGATTAGATCCTAGAAGGGGAGGAAGAAAAATGCAACAAGACATTTGACTAAGTGGGAGATGATGCAAAGAATGATGTAATTACTCCATTAAATCATGAAGATATGAGAAACATGTGAAATATGTTGCATCTCCAACCAATTGGTGCCTCTAGCAATTAGAAAACCACCAAATCCAATTGTCTTGTAATTTGAAGGAACCAAGACCAAAGATTTCTTAACATGTACAAGGATCTTCATGCAAGACTTCATAAGTAAAAGAGATGTAATCAAGACATACTAATTAATTAAACTAACCTAAGAAAACAAAATCTTATTAAGTAAGCAAATTTAGACTTTTTCTACTAATAGCCCTACCACTAAACCATTTGGACCACATACTTGTCTCTAACATTCACTACAAAATCCTTATCTTTCACTTTCTTTCTCATATTCAATTCAACAACCAACCATCTCTCCAGCCAATTCTAACATTGAAGACCTACCCTCCAATTCTTTATTTCTCTTGGAATCAACATCAAGAAGGTATGATTCAACCCTTTAACAAACAACTTTGTTCATATTTTATGTTGATAAAGACATCTACTAACCTATTTATTCATATTTCAGAACAACTTCAAGGATTCAAGATGAGATTCTTCAACTTTAATGAAAACAAGAACCATTGGATTTGATTCTATATCAAATGCAACATTATTTTTTCAAAAGAAAAGAGCCTTTACTAAATCATATTTTATCTTCATAGTAGTTTTGATTCAATTCCCAAGTCTTTACCAAAGAAAGAAATCCTTCTAAAAATAATTTTCTCCTTATTTGCTTTATAAAAGAAAAATTTTCAATATAAAATTTAAGATTTGAAGCAATTTTACCACTTAATAAAAGAATAAGATGATAAAAATTAAGACAAGTGGATAAATCCATACTTTAAAAACATCTTATATATCATGTCTAAATGATTTCCCACGACTTATAACATGATTTAGATTTTATGGACATATCTCCAATTTTCATGATTCATGGATTTGATTATTTGAATCATGGACATATATGATATGACCTTGCTTTGATTTTGACCTATCTCTATAGCATCATAATGATTTGGACCCTATTCGAGGATCGAAAGACCCTTATATGAGGAGAAAAATCCTATATGTACATACAAACCATTCAAACTACGAACAAGAATAATTCGAACATGATATGATAAAAGACTTCCTGAACATAACATGAAACAACAAATAAAAGACTACTTAAAACTCCGAACTATAATAAATAGAAATTAGAAAAGGAAAAACTTAACTAAAAACTTTCTTGAGAAATATGGTTATCATTTACTTTCCATTGTATTCTTCTAAGTCATCTTAATTTAGATTTATTCAAGGACTATTACGATGATTGAGGAAGAATGGCAAATGAGTATCTATGATGAGCATCACTTGCTTATGTATGTAGTTAGTTGTACCTTAATATATTTTTTAATTGGCTTTGTATGGGGTATCTAGGAAGCCTATGTGCTTGATTTTCTTGTCATGATACTTAAAGTTATTTTTGACAACATAGTTGATGATTATGATTACTTTAGCGTTGATGCTTTATGTACTTTTTGGAAGTAACAAGCAAGTGAAACGAATATCTTTTTAGTTACTTCTAATTAATACATGGTGGTTTGTAATTGCTAGACCTTCTTTGGGGTCATGACGGTCTCATAATCATAAAAACCTAATCAAGAGAATCATATTCTAGCATCTCAACAAGTTTAAATAGAGTATTAAACATCAAAATCTCAACTAAACACACAAACCATATCAAAACTACAAGATTTCACCAACTACATCTTCCACATTATCACAAACCTAAGAGGAACTACTCAGCCACACATGATTTCAAAAATAATAACAAGATTAATTGAAAATACAGCAACAACTCTTAAGATTTAAGTAAGCTAATGTGCTATCTAAACGTACATAAGAGTACAAATGGAGATAAAGACAACAAACCAACTTGAATCTACTATAAATGTCACAAAGTATGCATTAAACTCTTAAGAACAAGTGCTAAATATCATAAAAATACCATAAAAATAGAAAAAATAGAAATAAGCTCACAAAACTATTCTAAAACTTATGAAAATCTTAATTGTGACACATCATTTTTGCAGGAAATGTGAATATTTATAGTTTTGAGTTACTTATCAATCGGTAATAAGGTCTACTAATTAATTGCATTAACATGTATTGGCTCCTTCTTTTCTCCGTGTTTCATGAAATGTTGCATTCTAGATTATGGTTTTAGGTTAAATAAACCCTAAACCCAATTTCTTCTACCGATTAGTTAGTAAGGGTGGTATCAATCAATCAATATGGTCAACTCTCTGCTGTAACCTTCCATTCAATCATCATCCTCTTCTTACGACTGATCGTTGTCTTGATTGGCTCACCCCTAACACTTAAGGGCATGCTAATAGGTTGGTAGCATGGCTACCGATCGATTAGTAAGCTTAATTCCAATAGTTTTCATTTTTAGCTCCTCAATCAACCAATAGGGGCTATCAAGACTATGGTATCCCTTATACACCTACATGCATAAAATAAAATTAATAAAATTCAATTTGAGCAATTTAACTTAAGTTGTTCCATTTTGTGCAGAAACTTCATTTTTATATGGCATTCACTAGTTTCTCTCAAATTTATGTACAAAAGTAGGTTTTAAAGTTAAGATAAATTGTATATTTTGAAATGTGATCAACCTCATTATAAAAGTTTCTTTCAAATAATAGAACAATGGTGTATAATACCTATCCCTAGCCATAACTAGAAAAGTAGACTAACGCACAAAGAGGAACCACTATATATTAATGCCTGATTTTCTGATCTCAATACTCTTTATTTATCTCCAATTTATATATTGTTTACATAATGAAATGAATGCTTGAGCCAAAATAATTTAGTATAACCTAATCAAAAGCATCACACATATATTATCTGGTTAATAGCAAAACAAGATAGACTAAGGCCTAAGATAAAAGATTAAATTAGAAGAAGTGATTAATTGGCTTCAACAGTCATATCTCCTATCTGAATTTGTTAATAGTTTTAATATGTCAAAAGTAAGAAAAACAAGTTTAGCGTTAAGTAAGTAATCTTAAACATCAAGAAATAAGAACTTGATAGAATTTAGGTTTCAATTATCAATCAATTCAAACACCTTTCTTGATTATTTACCAAGACCAACAGCTTGTACAACTTTTGGCCACACTTTGGATTATGGATGATTCGACATCTTAAGCATATGCTTTTTCTTGGTCAAACAAAAAATTAGAATTGTATATTAACAAGCAGGTTAAATTGCCATTATAAATTGGGAATTATCAAGATATGGTGCTATGTGACGTTGTTATGGAGACTACAGAAATGATGCTTGGTAGACCATAGATGTTTGATGGAAAGGTTATTTGTTGGGTTCAAGAACAAGGTCACATTAGTCAAAGGTAGTAAGAAAATTACTCTAAATCCCATGTCACTAGTAGAAATCAAGAAATATTTTATTGCATGAGGCAAATCGAAAGAACAACAAAGAAGTTTGTTCTTATGGGTCCCTTTAGTTTCCTTTTGCAAGTTAAAGCACTTTATAGATTTAAGGTTGAATCTTCGCTACCCCCAAGGTAATGATGGGCATTGGTGTTAGAATCAACATCATTAAAGATCTAGAACAACAAAGTGATGTAATCGAAAGGTAAAGAACAAAGAAAAACAAGTTTGGGGGGAGGGGGGCGAGGCTACAAGAAATGAGGGAAATAAGCCATTGAAAGAGGATCTTAGGCTCAAGAAGTAAAGATCATTGGTGGCAATAGAGAAGAACACAACCAAATTAAAAAGGGTGAACCTTAGGTGTGAACATTTCTCGAAGATGAATATTTGTTAAGTGCCCTTGTTCATAGGCAAGGTTCATGAGCATGAACCCTGATTGTGAACATGTTTAGAGTTTAGTTGCACCTTTTATTTATTTTTATCTTTATTATACTTCTACCATTGGGTTAAGGTTAGTATAAATTTATCTTATTTTCATTGTTAGGCATCTATTATCAAGTTTTATTCTATTTTCAATCTTCTATTAGTGCAATCAATCTATATTTTACAAATTGTGACAACTTTTCCTAATTGATAATCAGTTCATTATGAGTAGTACTATGGATTGTAAGTTTTATCAATCCTTAAATTCTTGATCTTGCGATTTAAGGTACATAGATATTTAATTGCCAAAAATTGCCTTTAATTTGTGAGAGGAAGGACTAGAGTAAGAATGATCCAATTCAAGATTATTGCAAGATTCACTAATAGACCCTAATGATATGAACATGGAGGGATATGTAGGGAAAGAGAAAGTTAAGCAAGAAAACTACTTAGGGAACCCATCTAAATCTCAGGACAAGCCATAGAGTAACACCTATAAGAGGAATGGTCCTAACTTTTCATAAGATAACCAAAGCCAAAATTAACATGGAATCATCCCACATCTACTAAGATTCCAACAACCCCTACCCTAAGAGAAAAAGTCAAATTTGGGAGAACTCTTAATCAAATACATTTAGACCAATGAGGTTAGGTTATAAAACACTAAAACATCTTTGAGGAACCAAGAGGCTCTTGTTCATAACCTAAAGAACATAATAGATCAACTTGCAAAGATGATGTCTAAAAGGCAATAAGGAATACTGCTATGAATTAAGACTAACCCTAAGGAACATGTCATGGCAATGACCTTTAAAAGTAGAAAAGAAATGCTAGTTAAAAGGAAAGTCAATCGGGAAGTAGCTAAAAAAGGAGAAGAAGTAAAAAACAAAGAGAGTGTCGAGCTATAAAAAGCGAAGGAGTATAGATCACACATACCTTATCTATAACGCCTCTAGAAGGATTGCTCTAATGAGCGATTTAGTAAATCCCTCAAAGTTTTCAAACAATTACATAATAACTTACCTCTTGTTGAAAACTTGTTGCATATGCTAACATACACAAAGTTCTTAAAGGACCTTTTGTCAAATAAGAGGAAGATGGAGGAGCTATCTACTATCACATTAAGCAAGGAATGCTCTTCAATTCTTCTATACAAGTTGCTTAGGAAACTGAAGGATCTAAGGAGCTTTACAATACCTTGTTTAATTGGTAACTTGTTAATTGATAAGGCCTTAGCTCACTTAGGTACAAGCATTAATCCAATACCTTATAGGTTATTCAAAAAGATAAATACCTAAGCCAACAATACATGAGCTTGCAATTAGTTGATAGGTCGGTCACATACCCAAAAGGCATCATTGAAGATGTGGTGATTTAAGAAGGCAAGTTCATTTTTCTTATGGATTTTGTTATTCTAGACATGGATGAATATATTGAAGTACCCCTAATTTTAGGTAGATCCTTCTTAGTTACTACTAAAGCCATCATTAATGTTAATGATGGTAAACTCATCTTAAGGATAGAAGACGAAGAGATATTTTTTAAGGTTCCAAGGGCCATGAACAATCTATTGACCATGATGATACATGTTATCGTCTTAATGCTACAGATGTCTCCATTGCCAATTTTGAGTAGTAGGTGCTTACCAAGGATCCTTTTGAACTCTTGCTTAAAGTAAGGAGAAGAAGAATTGGTGAACAACCCCATTCATGCTGAAATTGTAACTTAATTAGAGGTAGTGAACTTAATGTTAGGAAGAAATATTCAAAAGAATTGATAAGACAAAGGAAGCTAAGATAAAACCATCTATAGAGGAACCACCAATGCTGGAGTTGAAATTGTCACCCAATTATTTGGAGTATGCCTTGTATTGATGATTATTGCTTTTAATCTAAAGTTAGATCAAAAGGAGAAGTTATTAAAAGTTCTTTAGGAGCATAAGAAGGTGATAACATTAGAAATATTGATATAAGGGCTACTAGTCCTTCTACCCATAACATCTTGATGGAAGAGAGCTTTAAGCCAATAGTACAACCCTAGAGACGACTAAAGCAAAACATAAAAGAGATGGTTAAGGAAAAAGGCATTAATCTTCTAGATAGAGATATGATATATCCTATATCTTATAACTCATGGGTTAGCTCAACTTAGGTCATCTTAAGGAAAAGAGGGATGATGATGGTCCCCAATAAAAAGAATGAGTTGATTCTAATACAAACAGTTACAGGATGGTGTATGTGCAGTGATTATAAGAAGTTAAATGATGCTACATACAAAGACCATTTTCATCTTCCTATTATGGATCAAATGTTGGTTCTAATAGGTCATATGTTTTATCATTTTTTAGATGGCTTATCTTGATAGGGATCACGACCTAATCACACACTCCTGAGCCCGAAGACTCACTCATATGGTTTACCGAGCTATCTATAAAGAGTTAAACTCTAAAGAGTAATATATTCTCTAGTTTAACCTACCAAGTTACTTTGCTCTCCCCTTTACCCAAGAGACTACTGAGGTAATCGACCTGTTGTCAAGCCAACTCCTCTACAATACATGAGCTAAAGTCCAAGTAGCAACCTACATATTGATGACCAACTACATTGTCGAAGCGAAGTTAACTTTAATCCTAAGCTGACCAACTGAGGCTGATCTGACAATGGACCACCTCCTAAACCATCCCTTCCTCAATTTGGAACATCCAAGCTACCAAGTTGCCGAACCTAACCTGATTTGTTCTGAACTTGCTCTGCTAGACAAGCAACATCATTGGGACCACAAAATGTACAGCTAACACATGCCTTATGCTCTAACATCTGTATTGTACTTTTATAATAGAATATTCTTTTTGTTTAATTACAAATCTACCCTTGTAAATTATTCCTTTCCCTTTTCTAGTAGGAATCTTTTTTGTAGTTTACACTAACCTAAGATTTACCCTAATTGGGTCATATAAATACTTGTAATTTGTAGTAGCTGCAATATGGAATGCCATTGATATTCAAACATACTCTCGTGAGCTAAGTGTCTTTTACTTGCTCTCATTTACTCTTATCTAATTCATCGTAAGCGTAGATTAGTAGCAAGTGCCCTTCAACCATACTTGTGTGTAATATCAAGTATGACTTGAGCTCATGTGAGGTATTGGTGTGCCATATCCATCGTTGATGCACGAGAACCTTGTTTAAACCTTCTATTACCATTTACTTTTCAAACCATCTCATGGTTCAAACTTATCTCTTGGTTCGTGCAATATAGGACATCATGTGTTCATCTACACCGTGCTTATATCATATTTAGCTATTTCCCAATCCTAATTGCCCTAGATAATAACAAGAAAATTACATTTACCTATCCATATGGCACTTCACCTATAGGCGAATGAACTTTAACCTCTATAATGCACATGCTACCTTTTAGCAATGCATGATGACCATCTTTCTAAACCTTATTGAGGATATCATGGAAGCTATTATGGATGGCTTTATGATTGGTGACTCATTTGATCATTATTTGAATAACTCAAAGAGAATATTGGCTAGGTGTAAAGAGACCAACCTTGTATTTAATTAGGACAAATGCCACTTCATGATATAAGCGGGGATTATTCTTGGGCATAAAAATCTCCTTTAAGGGGATTGAGGTAGACAGTGCTAAAATGAAGACCATTGGAAGCTAGAGGTTTTTAGAACATGCTAATTTCTATTAGAGGTTTATTAAGGATTTTTCCAAAACTACCAAGCCTTTAACAAAATTGTTGGAGAAGGATATGCCCTTAGTCTTCTTAAAAGATTGCTTGCATGCCTTCAACATTCTCATAGACAAATTGGCAATGCCCCATCATCATAGCACATGAATAGAGTCTACCATTCAAATTAATGTTCAATGTGAATGACTTTGCAATTGGAGCAATCTTGGGATAACGAAGGGAATAACATTTCCAGCCCATCTACTATGATGGCAAGATGCTCACTGATGCTTAAGAGAACTATACAACCACTAAAAAGGAGTTATTGATGGTAAATTTTGCTTTTGATAAATTTTTCTTTTCTTTGATTCATTCATGTTATTGTCTATACCAACCGCTTTGTTCTCAGGTACCAATTGAGAAAAATAGATGCCAAGCTAATATTAATTAAATGGATCCTAATATTACAAGAGTTCTATGTAGAGATCAAGGACAAGATGGGTGCTAAGGACTTAGTTATAGACTACCTATTATGGTTAGAGAGCCCAAATTTGGAGAAACTAAAGGGATACCAGATCAAAGATGAGTTAGTAGAAGAGCAATTCTATGCCATTAATCAAGTCAATGAATTGGAAACTCCTTGGTTTGCTAATAGCTAAATACTTAGCCATTAATGTCCTACCAAAAGGACTCTTAGATCAGTAGAAAAAGAAATTCTTCTCTAATGCAAAATATTACTTTTAGGAAGGCCCTTATTTGTTTAAAATCTATGAAGACCAAGTTATTAAAAAGTATGTCCCACATTAAGAGGGTTAGGAAATATTAGAATATTTCCATTGTAGGCCTATAGGAGGACTTCATAACAATAATAGGACTGATCACAAGGTCCTAGAATCAAGATTTTACTAGGCCACTTTGTTCAAAGATGCCTAGATGTAAGTATAGTTTTATGATAATTACTAGAGAGTAGGTAATATATCCCACAAGGATGAAGTGTCCCGAAACCCAATTCTTATGTATAAATTGTTTGACATTTGGCACATAATTCATAGGCTGATTTCCAAATTCTAATAGAAACAAATATATCATAATAGCCATAAATTATGTATCTAAATGTGTTGAGGCTCAAGCCTTACCCAATAATGATGCTACGACAGTTAAGAAGTTCTTAAAAAGCACTAAAACACTATGGAGTCACCTATAGGATAGTTGCCTCCTATTATCCATGGATAATTAGTCAAGTAGAGATGACCAATAGGGACATAAAAAGCATTTTGGAAAAAAAAATGTGGAGCATTATAGGTGAGACTGATCAAACAAGTTAGATTATGCTCTATGGGCCTATAGAAAACCCTATAAGACACTGCTAGAAACCATACCCTACAAAATTGTCCATAGGAAAGCGTAGCACTCACCTTTGGAGATTGAACACAAGGATTATTCGGCAATCAAATGTGTTAGCTTTAATTTTAAGTGTATAGTTACCTACAGGAAACTCCAACTAAATGAACTTAATGAATGGTACAATATGGCATACAATAATTGAAAGCTATAGAAGGAGAGGACCAACAAGTACTGTGACCAAAGGATCAAGTAGGCTAGCCAATTATATGAGGGATATTATGTGTTACTTTTTAATTCCCACCTGCGCTTATTACTGGTAAGCTCAAACCTAGGTGGTTAGGTCTATTTACAGTCACAGGCTTTCTTCCTTATGAAGTAGTAGATGTAGAGAAAGGAACCTTCAAAATCAATGGACAAAGGTTAGAGCTTTAGTTAAGAGTAGAATTTAAGAGCAATGGAAGGGAGGAGTTCCATCTCTAACTTACTGAAGAATCATATACTTAAAGTAGACCATCTCTACCCTATTGAAGAATCATAGACTAGATGTAGAAAACAATGTCAAAGTTTAGCATTTATTGCTAGGCATCCAAAGGGTTTGTAGGGTAGATTATCTTTGGTTTCCTTTATTTCATCAAAAGTAAAAAGGAAGCAAAGCAAACTCATAATTTTCAAGAGATACATAGCCCTTTGGCATAACTGTATCAAGGCCATATCAATTAGAAAGACATTCTACAAATGCAACTCAACCCCTAGACACAACCATGTTTACCCATGTTGCCAAGTCCCTTGATAATTAATTTTTTAGAAAGTTACATGACCTTAAAACATGGTCATGTTGAATTTAACAAAAGTGACTCATTTCTTTCTAAAAGGTACACAACCTTCTAACATGGCCATGTTAGTGGTCATCTCAAGAAAAGCACCAAGCACTTACTTTATATTTCTGAAGGTACATGTGCCTCAACATGATTATATCGAGGTCATGTTGATCACAACGTAAATTATGAAGGAAAGGTCCATGGCTAACAGACACGACCATGTCTAGGCTGTGTTAGATATAAAGGTCGCCCACTCTCACTTTGTCTATGAACATAGACTCGACATGCCCGTATCTATACATCCTACTACCCCATTTTAATATACACACACATACACACCTAAACATGGGTATCTTTTACACTTTCCTCTCTCTCTCTCTCTCTCTCTCTCTCACTTAACTCATTCACACAAACAACAGACATACAATTCTACACTTATACTTCCATCCTACCTCACTTTATTTGCACTTTTCATCTGATATAGCGTAGTTATTGCATCTTTCTCATCAAAACATCAAGTATACACTTATCTTAATCTTTTTTCAAATTTTCTAATGTTTTTCCTTGTGTTTTTTGCACAATTTGTTGGGCGATTTTAGGCTTTTGTATCTTGCCATAAGATGTATAATTAAGGCTTGAGATAGTGTAGTTTATGCCTAATTTATTATTGAAATTTGATGGGCATAACTTAAATATAATTGTGTTGTTTGATTTTGGTGCTTTCTAGATGAACTTGTTAGACATGACCATATTGTGATGGTGTGGTTGTGTAGCATGACTAGATCTTGATTTATTTGATGATAAATTCCTAAATAGTGTTATTTCATACATATATGTTTCATATGCTAGTCATTTAATCAAATTAGGGTTTTTAATTAGGATTTCAATTTGGTAGAAAGGGGATTTTTATTACATTATATAATTTTCATTCCAATAACTTAATTGATTGAAATAATGCTTGAGGGTTTTGCCATGATAAATGAGAATTAAGACTAGTTATTCATTTCCTTTATTGATTTCTTTTATTAAACTAGTTCTCAATATATCCATGACATGCTTAGTGGCTTGACTACACTAGTTTCCCCCATATGTTTGAAACTTGATATTTGATGAAATTCCAAGTGTGGGGAAGTTTCTTAGAAATGAATGTAATGTGCCTATTCTTCTTTTTAGGATAATATCATGCCAAAGGAATCTTGCTAAAAGCAGCTAATTTAGAGAAAGACTTAAAGGGGTGCTGCCCATGGCCACCTTACTACCCATTACCCATGGAATGTTGAATTTTCAAGAGAGAGTTTACATTAATGGATACAACATGCTCAAGAAGAAAGATTTCAATTAGACATTATGTTTGGATGGGGATGTAATTAAGAGGTTGAAAGTGGAGGATGGAATTCACAATTTGATTAATGTATGAGGCTAGGACAAACTATTTGCCTTGAGACTCAGTGTACAAGGAACTTACCATGGAGTTCCTTTTCAATTACAAATTGGATAATGATCACATAACCTAAGGTGCCAAGAATAACATTTATTTTAGAGACTAAGGCCAAATGCATATGATATCTATCGCTTAGTTGGCGGTGTATATAGGGATATATCATGAGGTGTTTGTGCAATCTAATAAGCTTTATGATCTGCCATGTGATTTACCTCAAGGAGTTCTTCTTTTAGCCTACTAGAGAGAGACCTATAATCAGGTGGACTTTAACTTCAAGCTTTCCAAAGCATCTCAAATCAAGAATCCTACCAATATAATGATTCATTGGCTACTTTCACACACGATTAGCAAGAGAGGGAAGAGTACAAGGGTTGTTTCTACCCATGACATTATTTATTTGTACAACATAATTGAGCAATACTCAATAAATTTGGCAATCATTTTACCATTTTTCATGAGACACTAGTTGATTGATCAGGGATGCCACTAAGCAAGTCATCATAAGATACCCTACAAGATCCGATTTTATAAGGTTTTCGAACATGTTTTGGTGAGAGTTTTATAATACTATATAGTTCCAGGTCACATTTTCAAGATTTAAAAAAAATAACAAGAAACCTGAGCTCAATAAGAAATATATAATATATTTAAAACTAATGTCCTATATATTGTAAAATAATAAAATAATAAAAGATAATAATAATAATTCAAGAAAAAATATATAGACTGACACATGGGGTCCATCTTTATGAAGCTTACTGATGGTTATTCTTATGGTTATCAAATTCATCGAGGGGGATGGTCGTTTTCATGAGATTTTTTAGAAAGTGTACTATCTTGATGTCATGCTAGCAAACCATTCTCTCACTTGACAGTAGTAAAAGACAAAGAAATTGCACTTAAGAGACTTGTTATATTTAAGAAAAACAATAAAATGACTAAGGTATCATTAAAAATTCAAGTTTAAAATGTAAATTGCTTCCCACCTATTTATTGTAATAAAAGAATATAAAATTTCTAATTATCATTATTTTTTTGTTTTTTTTTTAGGCATGGTAGGTCAAGTTCGGTTCTTAACAAAATTAAAAAAAAAAAAAGAAAAAATCCTATTGAGGTAGGTTTTCGAATTAGGGAAAAAACCCTACAAGATCATAGGATGGGTTTTGGGAAGCCATATAGGTAATTAGCTCGAGTCTGAGTGGGTTATATTTGTTATAGCCCTTATATCACTTATTTAGGTCAAGCCATGGGCTTATTAAATGATTGTCCTCCAATGATTACAATGAAGGAAGTTGCACCAATGAAGTTAGGATCATTTAAACAAATGCATAACTACCTCTTAAGGAGTTAAGGAGAGCAAGAACATCACAACAAGTTAGGCTTAAGTAAAGGTAGATAAGATGCTAGATTTGTAGGGTATTTACAATAAAGATCATGTAAGTCTATAGGAGAATGTCTAAATTGGAGAGATTTACAAAAAATGTTTCTAACAAATTTGATATTAAATTATTAACCAGCATAGAACAAAGATGACCAGTTCTCGGTACACAGAGGCTAAGGAAGAAGGCAATCATGCGAGAGAAGTTAGGACTTAGGAGTGAAGAATAAGAGGAAGAAGGTAGGATTAAGGAAGCTTTTAAGGAAGGAGATAGTGAAAATAAAGTAAATAGTGGAGAGGCACGAGCTAATGAGGATGTAGAAGCGAGAGATGTAAATGATGCTACTCTTGATGCTAGAGATGATTTAGATGATGGTGCTAGGGATAAGAATGATAATGATGATGACCCATTCTTTTGATTTTATTGATCCTTATGATTTGATGTACATTTGATATAGCTAAGTTTTACTTGGCTGGACCTCTTAACTTTGCTTTTATCTTTTACTTTTATTTTCTCATTTTCATGCTTTAGTTTTCTATTTCTTTTTACTTTTCTTTGTTTGTTTTAGTTTTCTCCCTTTCAAAGGATTAGAAAATGGCATGTATAGCGGTTTCTCTTACAAATTTTTAGAGTTAACTTTAGAAATCACAAGGGAATACTAGTTTCTTTTCCCATAATTTTCCTTCCATCCATTTATCTCCTTCATTTTCTATTTTTATTGAGCTTCATTGTGCTTTTAAATGTAAGACAGGGGTAACAAAACTTGTTGCTATTCAGGAAACCAATTTGTTTCACTTAACCTATATATATATTTAATTAACTTGCAATCTATTGAACAAAAACTTTTTGGCTTAATTTGTTTTCATTTATGAGTGCTTGACCATTATTGTACTAATTACACTTTACTAGAGTTGAATGGTAAAATCAACATGGAGTATAGTTACATTTTATTTAACTTGAGATTTTAATACCTAGGATTATGGCAACATCACTAATTAAGAGCTTGTCATGGATATTTTTAAATTTACTTAGATATATTCTTTTCCCTTGAATATTTTAGATCTTCATAATTTTCAGTAAAAAAAAAAAAATGATAGTTGTCTTTTGAAAATTTAATGAGTATAACAAGAAAATCCTTCCAGCAAAAATAATTATTAAGGTTATGATTAGAGGATGAGTAGATGGTAAGAATCAGCCAAATGGACCAGGGAATATGGTTTGAAGAATTCTCACCATCCAAGCTTTTTTAGAAGATTCTAAACTCTTACTCATTTTCGAGCATCTCCACTTCTCAGCACACCCATTGTGTTATACAATATTGAAGGATGAGGAACTAACAAGGCATAACCTAATACTAATCTAAATAATCCTATGAATAGCTCAATAGACCTAACTAAGAGCTTAGCCATCCCAATTCCATGTCATTCCTACCTAAAATCAAACTGCCTGACTGATTGTCGACCTGCCTTTGACTACAATCCTATTTTAGACTGGCAAGCCATCCCAGATGACTATCTACAGGAAGCAACAACTAAGCTTACAATATTGAACTAGTCGAAAGCCATTGCCTAACTGCAATCAAATTCCTCTTTGCTTACCCCATCCACTTAAAAGAGGACACCTATCCTCTAACATCTATACCAGTATAGATGGGGCTTAAATATTCTCCCTTTTCCATTACGGATTTGCCCTTTCCCTATATATTCTTCTTAGCAGTTCCTATTTTTGGGAAAATTCCCCTTCTTATAGATTACTTAGAATAAAAGGATGCCATAATTGTACAAGAATAAATACCCACGAAAGTGTAAGCTACAAGTAATGCAATCCCTAATAGAATTTCATTTTCCTCAATCATAATTTATTCTTATTCTTTGCAAGTTCAACTTACATCCAACTGTTATCACTCCCTTTAGCAAAGATTATGGTGAGCAACCCACCTAGCTTAGATTAGTTCATCACATCTAGTTAGTTAGTTGGTCCATGTATGTTTCTAAGGTAAATCATATCCATAGAATTAATGCGTAGGATTTGAAAACCTTCGACTTTGATTTACTTTTTGTTCCTTTGATAAGTTTGGAACTACCTTAGTATTGTCACCCTTGTTGGCTATTGATGTAGCATACCATCTTTAGTATTAGAGCAAAGGTTCATGAAGGAGAGTAACAACACTTATGCTTTATGGTAGTTGTGCATGCATAGAGTTGCAATGTGAGTGTTGGTTCTCAAAGCGGTCTTGATGTGTATTTAGTCTTTATAGTAACTACAAGTATTTATGCAAAAGCATAATGAGTGTTTTGGCAAATCAATAGCATACTTTGTTCTCCATTATTTATGAACTTGGAAACAAAGTATTAAGTAGTAACCGTAGCATTAGCACTTGATTGGTTTGAGTTGAAGTCATAATAAGTTAAGTTCTATTAAATCGGTTTCTATAATCGTTTTAGAATTGTTGGGTTGAACATTCTAATTTATGGGTCTATTTGGCTCAATTCTATGTGTTTAGAAGTAATAGTAGCACTACTTGTTATAATTGTCATTAGTGTTTGAATTCACTTGGTTAAAGCAAGGAATACTATCGTAGAAGATGACAAACCCAAGTGTAAATGCTACTACTTGAAATAGTGAAAGAAGTGTTCAACAGTATAGAAGGCAAACTCTGACCACCCCTAGAAGTACCAACGAGTGCTTCGATGAAATGGCTACCATGATAATAGAGTTGACTCAAGTAATTCACCAGCTAGCTATTACCCGACCAGTTGTGGTCATTCATAACACTCACTAAGCTATTCATGTAGCTGGGGAAGAGATGTGTGAGGCTTGGTAAGGCCGAAGACAATTCCCAGTTTGACAAGACCTGGTTGGAATAGGAAGGCAAGCTTGACAAACGACAAACTTATAGGATGTAGAAGATGTAAAAGAAGAGGAATACTACTAGGCAGAGGAAATAGCTCGTGCACAACAAGTTGGTGACCATATGAAGTTACTGATACTGACCTTTAATGGTATTGGAGATGTTGATGAGTATCTCGACTAAGAGAAGAAGGTCGAAATAAATTTTTACTATTATCAATATGAGGACTTCAATAAAGTAAGATTACTCGCTGTTGAATTTCCAGGCTGTACTACAATGTGGTGGAAAAAACTTTCAGGCTATGCGAAGAAGGGAAGGGTTTCATAAGATTAGAACTTAGACAAAGATGAAGAGAACCATAAGAGCATGGTTCACTCTAGATTCTTTCTTACAAAACGCCTTTGTTTAGCTACAAGAACTAAAGTAAGGAAACTGCACTATTTATGAGTACATGCATGAATTTCAAATGCTCATGATTGGTTGTGAGGTCAATGAGCTAAAAGCCTGGATTGCCTTTAGATTTCTTATAGGCTTAAGGTATGAGTTCCAAGATGTTGTTGAGCTCCAACAACTCACCACAATTGAAGAGGCTATCAAGATTAACAACAAGTAAAGAGGTAAAGGAAAAATAAACTAACCCAAGCTTCATTAAGCTGACCCGTTCCATCCATCCGTCCTATTCAAGGTGAAAGCCAAGTTCCTTCTAATGTAGAACTGAGCAAAAGAGAAGAGGCAAACCTGATCAAAGAGACCATCCTACTGGAAAGGAGATGCTAAGGAAGTTTGATTAAGGCCAGACCTCAAGGTAGAAGACAAGTGAGGTCAAGTGCTTCAAGTGCAGGGTTTCAAACATATGGCTATCCAATGTCCAAAACAATGAACTATGGTCATTAAAGAAAAGTTACCAACCTTTAAGGTTGATAATAATGGTGAAGAGCCTCAAGAAAAGTTTCAAGTATAGGAGAGTGCTAAGAAGGACAAGGCCAAGCTTGTTGAGAAAGTATATTGCAAAGATTTAGGTAAATTAACTCTAGTTGTCTTGCCATGCTAATGAGTATAGAGCCCTCTGTTGGGGATGAATAGAGAGAGAATCTATTCCACATCACATGTAAGGTTAAAGACTAAGTTTACGCGCTAATTGGGGATAACGGGAGTTATAACAACCTTATATCCGCCAACCTAGTTTAGAAGTTGAGGTTACTAACCATGTCACACCTAAGGTCATATAGGTTGCTTTAGTTAAATGAGAAGGTTACACTATACGTATCCTAACAAGTACTCCTACCGATCTTCATTAGGAATTACTCTAATGAAATCCACTCCACTGATGTTTTGCCTATGTACGCATTATACTTACTATTAGGTCAACCTTAGCTATACAATTGAAGGGTTATACATGATGAGTATAAGAATACCTGTTCATTTAAGAATGATAGAATGGACATCACCCTAAACCCAATGACCACAAGCCAAAATAGTAAGTTATAGGCTAAACATGCCTAAAGTTTGAAGAAAGCCTTAGTCTTGAGTCAATATGAAATGAAAGAGGCCATGAAGTCAAAAACGCTAACATTTTATTGATATAGAAGTTGTTAGAGTTGAGAGAGTAGGCTGATTTTCCTCAAGAAGTCAGGATGCTGATTAAAGAGTTCACTAACTTGTTTCTTGAGGAACTACCTAAGGGTTTACCCCCATTTCAAGGGATAGAACATTGGATTGATTTGTACCCAGTGCTACTATAACACCCTAGAACCTTAGGAAGCCACATCCTTGCCATAAGTTAGCCTTAGAAGCCAACATGCTAAGGCATCTAGTAACCTGCCACCTATCTATAATCTACAATTAATAAATACCACCAGTCTTACATTAAATTTCTTTTCAAATAATAAATAGGAGTGGTAAATTTCACCACTTATCTCAAGTGCATATCACCTATCATTATTCAATTTAACTATTGAAACTCTTCAAATGTCTAACATTTAACTTAAATAATTTCATGACTCTGAATGAGAAGTAGTAAGGAGTCACAAGCAACCCCTATAAATCCCCAAAATAAAATTCATAAAAAATAGTCTTTACACTCTCTAAATGGTGCTCAATAATAATAAGTCTAACTCTAAGTGAAACCTGTTCCATCATCGAAATAATAGTGTCCAATCTCATTGTCATAGTAGTAGTAATCAAGATCAATTTCCTCATGAAACCCAATAGAGTCCATAGAACCTATACTTGCAACTAAAAAGTTGTAAAACCCGAAGAGCAAGCTATGCCCATTATGGAACACTAAAAATACATGTACATGTTACACATACAGCAAAGATTCACATGCAGGCATATACAACTAATGAAGCAAGTACATTTTAATTATATATGTAATTAGCCAACAAAACAACTCAGTTCCAATATCTTAGAACTTGGAGTAACTCATAACTCCTAGGCACGCAATATATATTTATATATATATATATATAGATAATAGTATTGGTGTAGGTCCTACCCATCACCCAAGTAACCCTAATAACCCTTCCTAAATCTAGTTGGGTCATCTTAATATGGAAACCCCATTAAGCGAGTCACACACAATCATCAAGTGCCTCACCAACCCACTAGACCCTACCAAATGGGAGGTCAAAGCTAAGCACACGCAACATAGAAATTAATAAGCTAAGTTTAATTTAGTTTCAATTGATTAACTACAGTAAATAAGCACAACATAGCACGCATGTATCCTATGCTTGGATTCAAAGAGCAACTGTTACTATCACTTGCATCTAAGCCAAAAGTATATCCAAGATTGTTAGCTTGTGTACAATAATAAGACAACATTTAGAAACTACTCTCTAAAATGTCCTTTTATGTCCTACTTAGTTTCCCTAAATCCTACTTGAGTCTTGAGTTCAAATTGTGGTTATCTATATTTTTAGAATGAATTTAGAATCCTAAGATGGTTTAGATTTTGATTTGGAAGGGCTAGAATCAAATAAAAAATGTAACAAAAGAAAGTACAAGTACACAGTTAGGAATCATGGCATGAACATTGGTCATGGTTCCTGTTCTTGTACTATAGGAAGAACATGGGTAGGGATCATAGTTGTAGAACTTGGCCATGATCCTCTCACCCTAAATTTTCTTTTCCTTCTTCGCACACAACTCAACACAAAACCCTTAGGAACAACATGGTCACAACCACTGTCGTGGTCTTTAACCATGTTCCCCTCAAATGAAGTTTTTCTCCTTTAAACACCACTCTAAACCACCCAAACAACATCACGCACACCCCTAACAAATCACCTAACCTTCATACTATCAATTCTAACCCCTGAAACACTAAGATCAAACAAATTGCAAATCCAATCATCAATAAACAACCCTAACTTTTCTATTTCCCTAAAACTAACATTAAAACATTAGGTTTAGGATTGCTTAATTATTTTCTCTATTAGACCAATAATCAAGAATTGATCTAATCTTTCACTATTCTACAAACATAAAATTAACGAGGTTTCTCAGTCCTCCTTTTGTATAGGAAAACGAAAATCACAATGCCATCTTTAATAATCTTACATTAGTTTTACATTATCATAGCAAATCCAACATTCACTTGCGATTTTGATACCTAAGAGCCTAAGATCTGTACTTTGGCTCTCTTGTTCAATGACAGCAAAAAGAGCTCCTTATAGATAAACAATGGTTAGCTCTAAACTCTTGTTAACTAAAATGCCCTTATAGGCAGTGGTTAATTACAAGCCATAACAACCCTACTAAATCCTTTTTTTATTTTTTGCTTTTTTTTTTTTAGGCTTTACAGCTACCCTACCAAGCAAACTAACCTACTGAGTGAACCTTAAGTAAGCCACCAAGCTATAGAGGTAAGTTAATGAGCTCATAGAATAAGGGTATGTAAGAGAAAGCCTTAAGCTATGTGCTATCCTAGGTTACTTGTGCCAAAGAAAGATAAGACATGGAAGATGTGTGTGGCAGCCAAGATGTCAACAAAATCATAATCGAGTATAGTTACCCTATTCCCTAACTTTATAACATGTTAGATGCATTGCATAGAGCTCAAGTATTTAGCAAGATCAACTTAAAGTCTGGTTACCATCTAATAAAGATAAGGTTAGGTGATGAATGGAGGATGGCATTCAAGACCTGACATAGATTGTATGAGTGGTTAGTCATGCCATTGGGCCTATCTAATGCCCTTAGCACTTTCATGAGGTTAATGAATCATATACTTTGGAATTAGATTGAGAAGTTTGTTATGGTGTATTTTGATGACATACCAATCTACAGTTACGACCTACCAAGCCACCTGAATGTTCTTTGAATTGTGTTTGATGTACTCATAGTTGATAGACCGTTTCATAACTTGAAGAAGTGTTATTTACACAAAGAGGAAGTAGTCTTTCTAGGCTATGTTGTGAAGGAAGGAGGCCTAAGAGTAGATGAAGAGAAGACTTGAGCTATAATTTAGTAGCTAACTCAAATCTCTTATACTAAGGTGAGAAGTTTCCATGGTTTAGCTTCCTTTTATCGAAGGTTTATCCAAGGCTTTAGCATAATTGTGACACCTCTTACCAAGTTGACGACAAAAGATGTAAAGTTCAAATGGGAGAGAAGGAAGGGAAGAGTTTTGCCAAGGTGAAGCAGAAGTTAGCCTCTACCTCAGTTTTGGCTCTACCTAACTTTAAGAGGGTCTTTAAACTAGAATGTGATGCTTCAAGAGTTAGTATTGGTGTTATACTCATGTAAGAAGGCTAACATATTACCTAAAACAGTAAGAAGCAAAGAGGAGCCTAATTGAACTATTCCATATATGATAAGGAGCTCTATGCATTGATTTGAGCCTTGCAAGTGTGGCAGCACTATCTTTTTTCGAAGGGGTTTGTTATTTAAGTTGACCATGAGTATTTGAGGTATTTAAGAAGCTAGACGAAAATTTTCAAAAAGATAAGCTAAATAGGTCGAATTCTTGGAAAGATTCACCTTTGTTATTAAGATTCAGCATGGCAAGGCAAATGTTGTAACCAATGCCTTATTTAAGAAGTAAACCCCCCTTTCCAACCTTTGAACCAGACTGTAAAGGTTCACTAGCATTAAGGAATAATATTCTCAGGATCCCCTCTTTGGTTTGCTTTATGCTCGATGTGTCGAAGGAAGAGTAATAGACAACTATTTGGAAAAAGACAAATACCTGTTTCGAAGTGACAAACTCTATTTGCTATCCTATTTAATGAGGGAGTTGTTGGTGAGAAAAGCACACGGTAAAGGACTCTTTGGACACTTAAGAAAGAAGAGGACATTTAAGCTATTGAATACTCAGTTCTTCTAGCCTAAAATGTGAAGAGATGTTTACCATATTAAGGAAAGATGTGCAACCTGTAAAAGAGCAAAGAGTTGAGTAAAGTTAAGGAGAGTTATGCCTTTGTCTGTCCTAAGCTGACCTTAGATTAACTTGAGCAAAAACTTTGTTCTCAGCCTATCCAAGGAGATTTTGTGCCCTGCTCCATAAATAATGAAGCCTAGATATTCTCCCTCATTTATTATAGATTTTCCCTTTCTCTATATATTCTTTTTAGCGCTTTCTATTTTCTGGATGTCACAACTTGATAGGTAGCATAAACGTAACAGAATGCCATACATTACTTAGAAGCTAAGGAATAACTCCATTATTATTCTAAAAGCTTCACCATAATGGACAAGGCAACCATTACATAGCTTACCATAAGGGGTTTGTTGTTAGTGATTTTTGGGAGTTGGAAATGTCTTGCAAAGACAAGAAAATTGCTAGGTACTAGGGCCAGTCCGGTGCGGCAACTCTGATACCTAAGTCAGTAAGCAAGAATGAGGAAAGTAAAGTAAGTGGTTAAGAGTTATCAGATGTCTCTTACAGAGTTTCTTTTTTGTATTTATAGGAGATTGTCATTTCTAAAAGAGCAGTTATCAAAATAACTGTTGAGACATGTGGAAGCTTCTTGATTAGACACCTTCCCTGAAATGTACGGAAAGCAGGCAATTATATAATATAACCATGCTTGTGATAACTGTTCGCTCCATGAACTTGAATTAAAATCAGGAATGGATCTGTATCTCTCAATGGAATATTGAAAGTGTCAATTACTTGGCAAAGTGCCGAGAATATAGATTACCTGACCTATTGATGGCAGAATGGATGAGTAAGCAAAGTTATACCAACGCTTGTCAAACCGGGTAGACAAAAACTGACTATCAACATTTGCCCCCCAACTTTCGTGTTTGAGAATTCAACAAAGGGAGTGATATATAATGCACTAAAGGCTGAGTGGAGAGTAGTTCTTTAGATGCCAAGCAAGGTGGGAAGTAAGACAGATCGCGTCCCAATCAAAAAGTCACACTTTTCAATTTCCCACTTGTTCAACAAACCAAAAAGTAAGAGGCATGACACTTGTTGCCTCAATCATCATTACGCCACAAGGCTAATAATTGTCAGAAAGTTGTCAACCATTGAATTTTTTTCTCAAAACAAGCATCAACAATCCGCGCTACTATCAAATCAACGCTCATTACCATTAAAAACAAATTTGCAATTATGAGGTTGAGTTTTCCGTATTTAAAGGATTATTCAAAATCAAAATACATTTCTCCAATTACATCTCTAAATTTTCATTTACTTTCTCATCTTCACTCTCATACTCTTTAACTTCTGTGATATCATTCCTTATAACCATTCAGGTATGGTTCGTAACATAGTCTGTCGACTTGTCCTCGCAACGAAAACTAAAGCTACTTCTCCCCCATAAATAAGGAACGAGACAGTATGTTCCTTTAGTAACTTGGCCAATGCGTTGAGGAAAGGTAGGATAAGCTCACTCAGATAAATGCTCTTGCAGCAGATAATTATCCTGAGGACAAAGAAGGGAGATCCTCGGTGGAATATCTACACAACAACATAGCTTACTTCTGCAACTCTCTAAATGGAACTATTAGTTCTACTAGTAAAGTTCTTGTTACGAAATACAACCAATACTGGTAAGACCTTCTTGAAACGTGGAATCTTAAGAGGCTAAGAGAGGAGGAAAGGGTATGCTTCTTAAGGGAGCACAAATTCTACATATACTTGAAATATTTAGATTTTGGGTTGTGCTTCCCTTTCTCAGCATTTGTAAAGGGATTTTTCAACTAGTTTAGAGTTGCGTTGAGTGTGTTCTCACTAAACACAAATTGGCTTTTGGCGGCTTTTAAGATAGTTTGTGAAGAATTCGAAGTTAGGGCTATGCCTCAACAATTTTGGTATTTCTTCATAATTAGGAGGCAACCTGATAAGTGGTACTTTGCTGCTACAAGGCACAGGCGTAAGTTCATAGGTAGGTTAGAGTCTAAGATCTATAAGTAGCATGACAAATTCATGTCAATAGTATTTGATGAAGAGTTAGACTTTTAGACTAAATAGATTGAGCCCATCTATACAAAGGATATAGAATTGATGCCAAATGATGTAGTAGCAGTGAAGAAAATTCAAGAGAGGAGGAGGAAAAAAATGTTCTTTTGCAATGCCGAGAGAATTATACGGCGTTATGAAAGTGGAGAGCCAATCTTTTCCAAAAAAGAAGGTATGCTGAGTTACCACCATGCCAAGTATAGCTATAAGAGGAAAGTCGTACTCGTGACTTTAGCGGGAGAATTGTTACCTTCAAGCATTAATTACAATTAAGGGTGCTAGTGAGGTAAACCTTATCAAGCTACTAGCATAGGCTAAAGCCAAAAAATCAAAAGTTGACAAGAGGGCGGCCACTGTAACTACTACCACTCGACCTGCTACCGTGAAGAAAACGGAAAAAGAGGACACAACAAAATAGGTAGCATCATAAAAGAAGACCTCTTACCCAATCAAGAAGTAGAAAGAGGGTGAGAAGACAATGCTAGCCAAGGTCGCTCACTCTGGGGAGCCTACGATCGAAAATATTCAACCTGCTACTGAATTGAGAAAGGGTGGTAAAGACACCCAACCTTGTAATGAGGCCAAAGATACTACTGCCAACGAAGGGACATTGTTGGTGGTGGTAACGGCACCGAGTGCCAATAAGACACCGCGGAAGGAACTCACCGGCCAACCACCTACCAAGAGGTCCAAGGGTTTGGATGAGAGATCAAAGGAGGTAATGCAGTCCAAAGCTCTCGACATTAGTAGTATCGAATTAGTCACCAATAAGGAGGTCAGTAAATACTTCATCCTGTATTGGAGTCACAACGTTTTGGATACCGACTCGTTCTTAGGAGACAAGACAAAATCTTTAGCCTTAATGGAAGGAATCATTCTTCCGAAGGACAAAGAGATTGCCAAGAAGGACATCGATAAGGTCGGCAGTTGCAATAAGGCCCATATCATAGCCAAGTTGTATGACGTAAGTATCTATATTCCTCTTTTAACTATTGAATTTACTCAATTACTGATGTTCCTTTTCATTTTCAGATAAGCAGCCACATTCTGTCAGCTTTGGATGAGGCCAATTAAGAGAAAAAGAAGGTAAGATCCATAGTAGTCTTCATGTATTCTGTCGAGTCACTTTTAATACTTATCATACTAAATGAAATTGTTGTAGAAAATCGAAGATGCATAAAATGCTTCTGAAGCCCAAACTACAACTACCAAGAATGCAAGGATAAGGGTCGAGATGGAGGCAAGAAAGCTTTAAGAAGACCTTACTGTTGAAAAGTTAGCACATACCCTTACTACTGATGAAGTCTTGAGCCCGAAGGCCAAAATTGAAGAGCAATATAAGGAGTCCGAAGGCCTAAAGGAGAAGCTGTAGAAGAAGAAAGAAGAGTGTTGGAGGTTAGACCAAGCTCTTTACATGATGAGCGACAAGGAAGATAAGCTCAAAATGCAAATTAAAGATTTGGAGACCAACAATTAGAACTTACAAAACCGTATTGCCAAGTTGGAGGAGATTGTGAAGAGAGGACCATCAGTAGAAGAGGCTCTCAATATAATCACTCCTAGTAAATCGTATGAGAAACTTCTACCAAAGAAGTTGTTGGAAGGTGTCCAAGCGGCAAGAAAGGAGATCTTAAAGCTTCACCCTAATTATGATCTCTCATGCCTTGACTTCGCTGACGTCGAAGACAAAGTCAGCAATTGCGATAAGGCCGACGACAATGAATCAAGCGCCAAGATAGTTATGAAGGGTAATGACAAAGCTTATGCGGAGAGTCCAGAGGAAGACAAAGAACGTATATCAAAAGAAATTCCCTATGTGCAAAAAGAGAAATATGCTAGCTCTGAGACCCAAAGCGCCGAGAAAGAAGTTTACTCAAAGAAAGCCCCAGCCTTCAATCCAAAAATTACTTTTGTTGACTCTAAGAATAGGTCGTAGGATTTTCTTTACATTCTTTGTTCATTGCTTTCTGTACTAAGCCAAGTATTTGTAACAATACTTTGTTGAATGAAAAGTATCTTTCATAGTAATTGCTTCGAGGACATTTTATTTCATGCGCCGCGTTTTTCCGACATGTATGATGTACTTGTTTTATTTCATACGTTCTTATTCGTTAGCATGTTTTATTTCATACGCTAAGCATTTCTTGGCATGTTTTATTTCACACACCTAATTGTTTCTTGACATATTTTTTTTCACACGGCCAATTATTTTGGCATGTTTTAGTTCACATGCTGAATTCGTACGTCTTTATAAACAATGTCCATTAGCCATTTGAGACATAGGCTATCCGCATTACTCAGTTATAAGATTAATTTATGCAGTTCATGAACCATGATCAGCTAGAACTTACACCAGTTCATTTGTCGTGTAGGCTAGAACTCATTAACTCGATAATCATAAAAAGAATAAGAAACTTAATAAGACAACAAATATAATTCTCATAAACAAGTAGATTGTCGTCTTTCAAATTCTCAGCATTCCATACTCAAGGGATGATTGATCCATCCAACCTTTCTAGTCAATAATCCCCCTCGCCAACGACTTCCCAGACCTTGATAAGTTCCTCCTAATTCGTGCTGAGCTTCCCTTAACTTACGCAAGTGCTAGTTGCTTCCATTTTTCGGCAAACCAAATCTCTAAGTTGAAAAACCTTATGCTTTACTTTTTAGTTGTAATACCTTGCCACTCTATGCTGGTATGTCACAACCCTAACTCTTGCAATATCTCTAATTTCATCAATGGTGTCCAAATTTGCCATTAATCCCACTTGATTAACCATCACATCGAAGTTCTACGTCCGCAAATTAGGCAAATCCAACTCTACGGCAATAATGACGAATTGTTGCTAGGTAGTAGATTTTGGAAAGGATCTAAGATTATCTAAACCCCACTAGACAAAAGGCCAAGGACTGGATAGGCTGCATAACTTAATTATAGGCTCACGACTTAGTGACTCATGTTTTTAGCATTGAGGATAGTGCTAAACAACTTCCTTTACGTCTTCTCTCATGATCAACCAATAATAGCCAAGTCACAATGCTCAAACATACAGTGTCTGTGCTTTTAAATGCTTACTGCATACCCTACCATGTAGTTCGAATAACACCTTCTAGGCATCTCTTAGAGGAAGGCATCAAAGATAAGGTTGTAATATGTCATGTTTGTACAGTTGACCATCGATCAGTGTATAATTCGTGGCTTGGTAAACCAATCTTCATACTCCTTTCTTATCGTCAAGGAGAGTATCATCTCTCAAATAATCTATTAGGAGATCCATTCAAGATTCCTCTTTTAGGCAAGGAGCCAATTCACAACTCTATGAAAAAGTGGATAAACTTTTCTGTAGAAGAAATTCGACAAAAATTTTTTCACTCAAGTCGGGGTATGCCATACTAGCTAATTTTGACAATTTGTCCGCAGCAATATGCTTACTTCTTGGAATCTTGTGGATTTAAAAAGATTGAAATTCTTCTATGAGCGTCGTACCACTAACATATGCTTACTTCTTGGAATCTTGTGGATTTAAAAAGATTGAAATTCTTCTATGAGTGTTCGTACTACCAACAAGTACTTACTCGTCTCTTCTTCCCTTGCCACATAACTTCTTGTAACCTGATTCACCACCAATTGTGAGTTAGAGAACACTTCAAGTTTCTCAATGCTAATATCTTTTGCCAATTTTAGTCCAGTAATCAAAGCTTCATAATCTGCTTTATTATTGCTGGCTAGGAATCTAAATTTTAAAGCATAATGAACTTTGACATTGTAAGGGCCTTGAAGGACAAGGCCTACACTACTTCCTTCTCTCATTGAAGAACCATCCACATAAAGGAACTAAATAGGTTTATTGACAACCTCCACACCCTCACTAGTGAATTCAGCTATAAAATCTACCAACACTAGAGCCTTTAGTGCCATCTTAGGTTTGCATTGTACACCATGGGCACTTAGCTTTAAGGCATATTTTATCATCCTCCCAAAGGAGTCAAGCCGTTGTAATGCTTGCTGTAATGACTGATCAGTGAGCACTATGATCTAGTAAGCCTCAATACAGCTTTAACTTCATTGTCAAGAGAACCACAACTAAAACAAATTTCTCAATTGTCATATACTAAAGCTCTAGCCCTTGTAAAACATGACTCATGTAATAAACAGATCAATGCTCTTTGCCGTCAATTCAGACCAATACAGAAGAAAGAGCTTAACAGCTGACCAATAGATATAAATATAAACTCTCTGCTCGAATAGGTGACGAGAGTATTGGTAGTGACATAAGGAATTCTTTGAGATTGTTGAAAGCTCTTTCGTAATCGTTAGACCATTTGAATTCTTTTGGATTCTTTAAGATTTTAAAGAATTATATGCACCTATTTGCACTTCTCAACACAAATTTATTGAGGGTGAGGGTGACTATTTGCCCAGTGAATTCCTGCACTTCCTTGACTATGTGAGGGGATTTCTTGTTCCTTATTGCCTCAATCTTTCTTGAGTTGGCCTCAATGTTATGCTAAGTAACCATGTATCTTAAAATTTTTTCCTAATATTGTGCCAAAGATGCAGTTCTATGGGTTAAGTTTCATGTTGTATCCACTTAGCATAACAAATGTCTCCTTAAGGTCAACAAGATGCCGATCCTCGTTTACACTCTTCATAATCATGTCGTCGATATATACTTCGATGTTTTTGTGAACTAAGGTTTGAACATCTTACTAACAAGTCTTTGATAGGTTACACCAGCATTTTTTAGCCCAAAGGGCATCACCGTGTAACAATACGTTCCAAAATTGGTAACAAAAGACGTATGGACTTCATCCTCCTTATCCATCTTGATTTGATTATAACTAAAGAAAGCATCCATAAAAGAAAGTAACGCATGTCCAGCAGTTACATCTACCATCTAATCAATTTTCGGCAGTGGAAAACAATCCTCGGGACAAGCCTTGTTAAGATCCGTGAAGTCTATGCACATTATAACTTCTGGACTTCTTCTTCTATTACTACTTATCTCTTTAGTGCAAAATGCCTTTTCTTTTGTTGGACCACCTTTACACTCAAATTAATCTGGAGCTTATGTACCATAACTTCTCTCGGGATACCCGACATATTCAAAGGAGACCATGCAAATACATTAGTGTTGGCTTACAAGAAGTTAATCAAACTTTACTGAATATCTACTGACAAGGGTTTCCCTATCCTCGTTGTTTTCCGAAGGTCATCTTCTAAAGAAATTTCCTTAGTATCACTCTCAAAATTCTCTATACCAACCGACCTACCTTCCGAACAAGTTTTTACCTTAAATACCTCTTCTCATCTTATGGCCTTTATATATAAGGACTTTACCAGTTGCTCATCCCCTTTGCATACGCCGACTCCCATAGGAGTAGGGAACTTAACTTTAAGATGTGCAGTTAAAGGGACAATGCCGAATAGATGATGACACAATCGTCTCATTATCATGTTGTATGACAACGAAGAAGTCCACTTTATCTTCTACAACATGCTCGTCATCACCAATTTGTATCAGCAAAGAAATTACTCCAGCTACTTGGAATGGTTGATTGTTAAAGGCATACAGATCATACTTAAAAGATCTTAGCTGTGCTTTAATCTTAGGTCTCATATGGTCAAACGCATGCTGAAGAATGATATTTGTCGAACTTCCTATGTCAACAAGAATTTTCTTGACCTCGAAGTTGGTGACCCTTGTACTAATAATAAGTACATCATCATGCAGCCTCTGGATGCCCTCAAAGTCTTCCTTTATGAAAGAGATTATGTTGTCGATCTTAACCTTCTTGCCTTAGATGTTGCAGATGTAATTTTTAGCGTTCATCAAGCTCGAAGAGGTTGATTAGCCTATAGTAGGTCCACCAACATTGCTGTTGATCACTCCGTTGGGTAATCTACTAAAATTCGCATCACTTGCATCTCTTCAGGCTACAGTTAGCTAAGTATCATTCTCCTACTCCTAATGTTTCCTTTGGAATGATCTCTTGATATTTTCAGCATCATGCGCTAGGAACTTTCACAAATGCCCACATTGAATCGCATCCTCAATCACATTCTTGAGGTGGATGCATTCATTAGTGTTGTGACCTTTGTCATGGTAGAAGTCACAGTACTTATTGGAATTTCTCCTTAAGGGATTTCCCCTCACTCTTTCTAACCACTGTAGAACGCCTCTTTACCTATGTACCTCCATCAATATGTCTGAAATTAAATGATTGATGGGCGTGTAGGATGAACATGTCAAAATCCTTAGTCTCTTTCTCTCGACATTCAAACTTTGATAATAATCTGTACCAAGTCTATCCTTTGCACTTTTCCTCTTGTCATTTTTTTCCATCTCCTCTGTTCTAATCAGCCTCTCATCGGGCCTTTATGTTATCCTCCTCTCGAATGTATGAGGTGGCCTTGGACTTGAACTCGGTGAAAGTTCTCGGCTTATTCTTTGCAAGTGACTTCAAAAAGTTTCCATAGGGCTTAACTCCATTGATTACGGCATTGAGGACTACCCTCATATCCAATTCTGGGATTTGAACCATCTCAGCCATAAACCTAGTGAGGTTGTCTCTAATTGACTCATCTGATCTTTGTTTGATTGTGTTAAGGATTGAGGAATCCTTAACAGGAGGCTTGCTTACAAAGAAGTGTTGAAGAAACAC
Source organism: Lumnitzera littorea (assembly GCA_024138015.1). Taxonomy (NCBI): domain Eukaryota; kingdom Viridiplantae; phylum Streptophyta; class Magnoliopsida; order Myrtales; family Combretaceae; genus Lumnitzera; species Lumnitzera littorea. The sequence goes on from JAMXBB010000012.1 coordinate 91,108,742, forward strand.
TTCTATTAGCTCATCAAAACAAGAAATGGTGTTTGGTTTCAAGTGTTTGAACCATGTGCTGGCTGCATTCCTCAAAGTTAAGGGAAAAGCATGACAAGCCACTGCATCACTCAAACCATGCAACTTAGCCAACGTATAGTAGTACTCCAAGTAGTCTTCAGGGTCCTTCGTCCCATCATAGGTTTCAAATTGTGGCAGCTTAATGTACCGAGGTATCACTTCCTCTAAAATTTCAAGAACAAAGGGACTTTTCTTGATTTGGAATTGCTTGCTCGTTACAGCAGGGGTACTGACATGCGAGGGTCCCACATAGTGCACCTGCTGCGGTTGCTTACCTTTATCATTCTTTTTGAATGCAGGAGCCAAAGGTCTCATCATAACCTCAACTTGCTTTTTCAATAATTTAGGTGACTAAATTGAATCATCACTATTTTCAGCATCATGATCACCATGCTCTTTGTTCTGATTGGGATGAATACTATTGTAAAGGAGGTTAAGGATATATTCATGTTTTTTATTTAACTCCAAGTTTTCCTTAGCTAAATCAAGGCAAAGTTGCTCAAGTCTAGCCAATCGTCGCTCATCAATATGTCAATTCCCCTCCTCTGAGTGTTAGGAGGAAGTACCAACACCTACACTCCTAGTCATTCTAGTTTTAGCCATATGGGTATGTTTAGGAAAAAACAAACGGCACCAAATGTTGTTGGTGATTTTTGGGAGTTGGAAATGTCCTATAAAGATAAGAAAATTGCTTGGCACCAGGGCTTGTTTGGTGCAGTCACTCCGATAGCTAAGTCGATAAATAGGAATGAGGAAAGTAAAGTAAGTGGTTAAGAGTCATCAAATGTCTCTTACAAAGTTTTTTTCTTATATTTATTAGAGACAAATCATGTTTAAAGGAGCAACTATCAAAATAACTATCGAGATACGTAGAAGCTTCTTGACTAAACACCTTCCCTTAAATGTAAGGAAAGCAAGCAATTATGTAATATAACAATGCTCGTGATAACTATTCACACCATGAACTTGAAGTCAAATCAAGAATGAATCTGTGTCACTTGGCAGAATGCCGAGAGGGTCAATTACTCAGTGAGGTGCCAAGAATATAGATTACTCGGCCAATCCGAGAAAGTGAAGTTATTCCAATGCTTGTCAAACCAAGTAGACAAAAATTAACAATCAACATGGTTGATGGAGTTTTTAGTAGCAATAGCAAAGCACCTATAAAATTCTACATATATAATACTTAATCATTTTCATAATATATTCATTATCATTGTATGTAAAGTCTTCAAAGGACTTAGTAAATAGTAAGTTATTCCATCAAAAGGGCTATGAAGCCTCAGTTATCAACATGTGCTAAGTAAGCTTAGAAAAGCTAAATAAGTCTACAAAACTTAAAAATATTACAAATATATCCAAAAGGAGTCTTTTCAAAACAACTTAAATATGAACTTCATTTTCCTTTCCAATCTCTCAAACCCATCCTAGTAGCATTCTAAACTTTGATATACCAAAGGCATAGAACGGCATGGTGACATCCTATTAGGGTTGATAAATGCTAAATTGCACATATTTTATAGGCTATTTGGATAGGTTTTTTTTTTTTTTTGGGTATTTTAAGTGATTATGATGCCTAATTGGTTTATATTTTGATTTCAAGCTTTAATGAATGAATTCGAAAAATTTGATCAAGTTTTAAAAGATTTAGAAATTATTTTTATGAGTTTTTAAGCCTTAGAAAGGATCATAACCAAGAGAATTATTCACAAATTGAAATTGCACCCTGTAATACCCTAAGGTTCCAAGCCAATGTAATAACCTAGGTTTCGAGCCCTTAAATTTAGGGCATCAAGCAACATTATCTGTTTTAATTTAAACTATACGATAAGGTTAAAAAAGTTAGACGAAGTAACTTAGTAAAGTAAATTTCTCAAAATGTAGTATATAAAATATTTAATTTGATAAAACGTCAATTTATCAGTAAAGTTGATAATTATTGAAAACATCAAATTCGAGCTTCGAAATATAACGAGATATTAATGATAAGTTATTTACCTTATAAAAATAATAAATGAAGTGGAATTGAATATAATATATATGTATATTTATTAATATAAATTTGAAAAATTATGGATAAATTAATATAAAATAGTTGGAACTATCTAGAAAATCACTTGGTGAGTCATAAAAATTATGTACCAGCCTAGGATATGCTTGGAGTGATGAGTCAAAAGCTAAATTATAAGGAAATAACAAATGGCACCTTCTTACATGGTGTTAAACTTAGGAAATGACACATGACACTTACTTTTTGGACATGCAAACTCCTATAGCTTTATAAATAGGACATCTATAGATCATTTACAACATTTTAGAAACCTGATAACACAAGAAAATCACTTAAGACGAATTAGGAAAAAATTAGAAAAATAAAAGAAAAACAAAGCAATAATAGGACGTGGACTGGTCGCGTACAACTCACCTAACATCCTATAACTTGACACTTAGCCACTTTAAGGTTTGAAGGTTGGTAGCCTAACAAGTCGTTCTAACAAAGGGCTAGTCATAGGAGGGTAACCAGAGGTCATCAATTTAGGCTATTTTATTTTCTACCCTTATATTTTATTATTTTCTAAAAATAACAAATCTACTTAGTTAATCATGAAAAATGTTTTCTGGGGTTATTTTAGGTGTAGATTAATGTGGTAATTTTACTTTAATTAAATACTAAGTAGAAATATAAGGTCCTTAAGAAAATGCCTTGTTTGGGTGAATTTTTAGAAATATTAAACATTGTTCTTTCGAGCTGAATTTTTGTACATAATATGCTTAATATATGTATTTAATTATGGAAACAAGAATTTTTTAAAGTAAGCATGTTTACTATTTATTATAATTATTTTAAATAAAATTGGCAATTTTGCTAATTTGTTGGAATGATTAGTTTTTGATAAAATCAATGAATAAGCCTAATAGATTCTAACTTCTTAAAGTTTGTAAGGATATTTGGAACACTTGGTTTTTATCTAACACATAAGTTTATTTATTTTATCAATTTTTTATAATTTTAAGCTAAAACCGCTATTTTTGTAAAAGTAGGCAATAAGCTAGATAATTATTATGGATGGTCAATATAAAACTACATATTTTTATCAGTCTATAAGATTTTTTATACAATTAATCAAGCTCATATTTTATTTATTACATATTGTCCTAATATAAACCTATATATTAGCCTAATATGTAAGATAGTAAATAATGGTATCGAGATATTTGTTAAGATAATATAAGATTAGCACTTTTGACACATAATAGATGCTAGCAATGGTTGGGAAGGGCAACTTTTAGGGTTTTTAGTTTAGAATTAAAGCTTATTCGGGTCAATTACAAAGTTACAATAACATATGATTGAGTCAATAGCGAGAAAGTGTATTTCAGACTTGTAACTATATTGACCAATCTTATTTCTTAAGATAGCATAATAATACATCAAATAACAATCACAACGATATTTTATTGAAATTGAATAAGAAATGAACAAGATACAATCAAACGAAGTTTAAAAAAGCGATAGTGAAAGAATAAGCTAATGCAAATTTATAAAGGGTTCGATTTTGACCCATAGTTAACTTAAAGATTGTATATTTTCCTAGGTGTGATATGTAAGAAAGGACCATGTCATGAAGCTTAAGATTTTCTTTACTGTCAAACCCTAGTAAGTAGACATTTCTATTTTTATGCAAATAAACCTATGTCTACTTAACTTGGATTCAATTATATCACAAACTACAATTGTATGATTAATTAATTAAATATGTGACTCCACTGAATATGCATTGATCAAGTGACATGTTTCCTTATGCATAAATGATATGTCGATGGACTTTATTTCTTGGAAAACTTGGAAATTGGTCTATACTTCTGAGTGTTCACCTAAGTGAACCTTATATGAAGGGATGAATTATAAAGTTTAGACACAAAGCTAGATCTAGGTTAATTGAGGTGTTTCTAATATGGAACTTGAGATTCGTACCTAATACTAGGTTTTTATATTGCTTGCTACATTCATGGCATAACACGAAAGGACCTACGAGTCATGTTTCTAAGAACTTGGATATTGCTAAGCTGGGTTTTGAGTGTATAGATTGGCATTGCTCAAATAAAGTATGGCCACTTGATGTGGTTTCAACTGAGCCAACTAGCTGCTAGGTTTTGGTAGCTCCTTATTGCTCTAGGTTCTTGGACTTTATATCTAAATGCTTAAGAATGTCGACTAACTAAATGAAAGCTAGGCTAAGCTAAGATATCAGTACCGACGTATGATACGTACATGAGAATAGAACGTATTCTCCACATTGACATTTTATCTTGGTAATTCCTAATATGAAATTGAATGCCTTATGATAATAATGTTTGTAAATGTATGTTATGCTTGTTCCATATTTTTTTTTTTATCCACTTTCACTTACTCACATAAAGCTGAGGGGATACTTATGTATCCTCAGGTTATGAAGAAAACTAAACAAGTACCATCACTAGCTAGGGGAAAGACTTTTGAGAGTGCATAGGATGGAGTCAACTACGTTTGGAAGGAGCCTTTTTATATTTTGATCTTAGTCCCATGAAAGATCTATACATATGTGAAAGAAAAAATATATACTATATTTTAGGCTTAGTTATGTTTAAAGGTTGTATACTTTTGTGTAAACAGGTGTAAAGTTAAATTCCATTCTAGTACTCTTTTGTTATAAGTAAAACTTTTGTTAATGCAAATTGGAATTCCTATATGCTAGTACGTCCCATGCAATACCAAGATGTGACATCCTTTAGGTAGTATCAAAGCATAAATTAGGGACCATTGTATGGGGTAGCTTAATATCATATGAATTTAACTTTGTTAGAAACGATCGCTATAAGGAAACTTACTGTATCACTATATTTGCTACTATCTAGAAGATGGTGCAAACACATACAAGTAGGGATCTCGGTTCATCATCTGCTCCTAGGAGACAAATGAAGGAAGAACAACATCCTCGACCAAATCAAGCTTCGCCTTTACATGGGATGGATGTAGTACAAAAAATTGCAATTGCTTTAGCTATGACTGGTAGAGTGAATGGGGATAAGTTAGCTCAAGTGCAACGTATAGTGAAACCATTTTAAGGGACAAAAACTAATCCTTTAGTTGTAGAAGAATGGATCGATTCCTTAAAAAAAGCTTTTGTAATGCATGAGGTGGAAGATAATAGGAAGTGGGGATTACCACTATTTTGTTGGATGGACATGTGAATAATTGGTGGAAGAGTGAAAAACAAACAATGGCAAAACCCATAGTTAGAACGCCTTTAGGGATCCATTTTTAGAGCAGTATTTCCCTGAATGCATAAGAGAGCAAATGTGTGAAGAGTATTAAAAGTTTAGGAAAGCAGGTACAACTATTGAAGAATATGAACAAGAGTTTAATAGGCTATTGAATTTTTCCTCAAAAGCAATACAGAATAATGAAATTGCTAAGGTTGGTAAGTTTAGGGCTAGACTTGATCATTATTTTCAAGCTGGGTTAAAAAGGACAAGGCTGGTGCAATGTACTCAGATTGTTAATGAGACTCATTTAATTGAGCAAGCTCATGACTTATGAAGGGTAGTTAAGGAGATAGAAAGTAAGAAAAGGAAAGTTATGGGGAGTTCTAATAGTACCCATAAGATTATAAAAGGAAAAAGGGTTTATCAACCCCTACCAAGAATTAGAAGCTAGTTGGAGTTATGACACTTTGCTAGAGTGTAATGGTAGGCATCAAGCGATGCAGTGTTCAGGACTAGAAGAAAAATGTTTTAGTTGTAGAGAAGTTGGGCATTTGGCTAAGTAGTGTTAGAACTCGAATCTTAGAGGTGTATATCACCATAAGTGTAGCCAAACAAGACATAATACCACTCAGTGTATTGTAGATTAGTAGGCAAGACCATTTCAAATCTAAGCTAATAGGCCATGATCCATTAATAGATATAACTAACCAGGAGAGGCCAGAGCCAAACCTAGAGTTCAAGGGAGGGTATATCCAGTCTAAGATAAGGCAGGTAGGAATGACAACATAGTTGCAGGTACAAGTTCCGAACCCTATGACTTTTAAATATCTTTATATGATTATGTGTTGCATGTTTGCTTGAATCCTGTACCCTAATGTAACGATATAATTGAGATTGTTATTTTAGGATTGGTTTACCTAGAAGGTAACTATGCTTAAACATTGTTCGATATGGGAGCAACACATTTGTATGTATCTAAGGAATATATTGATAGGAATATACTCTTAATAGAAACTCTAAGGTATGATCTGATAGTGATAACCCCTTCTGGAGGAGACCAAATTATGTAGCAAAAGTTGAAAGGGGGTAATGTATGTATATATCTCTATAAAATGCCTGTAGAATTAGTAATGTTGAATATGAAAGGATTTGATGCAATACTAGGGACGGATTGGCTAACTAAACATCTAGCAAATATAGACTTTAAAGGAAAGATGGTGATCGAGAAGCTTGATGGAAAGGAATTTCATTTTAAAGGAAGTTCTAGAACAGTAACCCCTCAAATAGTCTCGGCAAGTAAAGCATGGAAGTTGTTAAGTAATTATAATATAGGATTTCTAGCTTTAATAGCGAATACTCAATTTCAACAAGTGAGGTAAGAAGATATACCAATAATATCTTAATATCCTGAAGTTTTTCCTAAGGATTTGCTTGGATTACCACCAAATAGGGAGATTAAGTTTATCATAGATCTTGTACCTAGTACTGTACCCATCTCTAAGAAACCCTATCGAATGGCTCCTACTGAATTGGTGGAACTAAAGAAGCAACTACAAGAGCTACTAGACAAGGGATTTATAAGGCCAAGTATATCACCATAGGGTACACCGGTGCTCTTTGTTAAAAAGAAAGATGAAAGTTTGAATTTATGTATAGATTATCAAGAGTTGAACAAAGTGACGATAAAGAATAAATACCTACTTCCTAAAATTGATGACTTATTTGATCAGTTAAAAGGATCTATAGTGTTCTCAAAGATAAACTTATAATCCACTTGTCACCAATTAAAAATTAAGGAAGAGGATGTACTTAAGACTACCTTTAGGACTAGGTACAAACATTACAAATTTCTAGTGATGCCATTTGGGTTAATGAATGCCCCTTTCACATTCATGGATATGATCTATCATATCTTTAAAAAGTACCTAAATAAGTTCATAGTTGTGTTTATTGATGATATTTTAATGTACTCAAGGAGTAAGGAGAAACATGAGGAACACATAAGGATTATGCTTCAAACCCTTAAGGACAACCAACTATACGTAAAGCTAAAGAAGTGTGAGTTTTAGCTGGACCAACTAGGGTTTGTTAAACATACAGTATCTAGAGTAAGAATAGCAATCGACCCTATAATGGTGAAAGTAGTAACAGAATGGGCAAAGCCTACCGCTATAATGGAAGTGAGGAGTTTCATGGGAATGACTGGTTATAGAAGATTTGTTCAAGACTTCTCTAAGATAGCCGTACCATTGACTCAACTAACATAAAAAGGTGTTAAATTTGAATGGAAAGATAAGTGTAAAGAGAGTTTCTAAGAGCTTAAGAGAAGGTTAGTATATGGTACCCGATGGATCTAGAGAGTATACAATCTATTGTGACACTTCAAGGAGTGGATTAGGATGTCTATTAATGCAAAATGACAAGGTGATTGCCTATGCTTCAAGACAACTTAGACCACATAAGTGAAACTATCTGACTTATGATTTGGAGCTCATAACTATAATATTTAGTCTAAAAATTTAGAGGCATTACCTATATGGTAAAAAAAGTAAGGTATATACAAATGACAAGAGCTTAAAGTATATCTTTACACAAAAGGAATTAAATTTGAGACAAAGGCGATGGCTCAAATTACTAAATGATAGTGATCTTACAATTCATTATCACCCTAGAAAGGCTAATGTAGTGGCTGATGCATTAAGTAGAAAGAAGTTTGGTAATGTCGTTGCACTCATTATGGATAAACGAGAATTGATTAAAGAGAAAGAGAAATTAAGCTTGGAAGTTATAACAAGAGATGAGAGTAGTATGTTGGCTAATTTGAAAGTAGAACCTACATTACTTAAGCACATCAAGGAAGCTTAAAAGGATGATGTGGAGCTATAAGAGATCAAAGATTGCATTAAGCAACACCTTGATCTTAGAGTTGATGATGCAATAATGTTGAGGTTTAAAGAAAGACTTTGTACATCAAAGGATTCAGAAGTTAAGAAGGTGATTTTAGAAGAAACACATAATGGGAGATATTCCCTATACCCTAGAAATAATAAGATGTACAAGGACTTGAAGCAAAAATTTTAGTGGACAAGAATAAAAGGAGATATGGTACAATATATATCATATTGTATGACCTACCATAAGGTGAAGGCCAAACATCAAAGATCAGGAGGAATGTTACAAACTTTACCTATTCCCGAATGGAAGTGGGAGCATATGATAATGGATTTTGTGAGTGTTTTACCAAGGACAAGGAGACAACATGATATGATATGGATTGTAGTGAATAGACTTATGAAATCAACACATTTCATAAACATAAGGCAAATAGCAATATTCTCTCAAGTGGTAGAAGTATATGTCAAGGAGATAGTTTGTTTACATGGTGTTCTAATGTCAATAATATCCAATCATGATTCTTGTTTTATGTCTCAATTTTGGCAATCTTTGCAAGCAAAATTGGGAACTAAGCTGAACTTTAGTACTGCTCATCATCCCCAAAGTGATGGGCAATCGAAATGAACAATCCAAACTTTGGAAGATATGCTAAGGGTTTATGTGATACATTTTAGAGGTAATTGTGATGATCATTTGCCATTAGTAGAATTCGCTTACAATAATAGTTATCATAGTACTATTCAGATGGCTCCATATGGAGCACTATATGGATGTAAGTATAGATCACTAATTTATAGGGATGAAGTAGGAAATAAGCAAGTCATTAAATCGTCAGTGTTACAAGATCTTAAGGAGAAGCTACAAATAATTAGGGATAGAATGCAAAATGCCCAAAGGCGATAGAAATGTTATGCGGAAGTTAGAAGAAAGCCATTAGAATTCCAAGTAGGCAATTGGGTATTCTTGAAGATATCACCAATGAAGGGCATAAGGCAATTCAGTATTAAAGGGAAGTTAAATCCTTGATATCTTTAGACCATATCAAATTAAGAAAAGGATTGGAAAAGTTTCCTATGAACTTGAGTTATCAAACGAGATGACAAGAATTCATAATGTGTTCCACCCAACAACGATATTGGTTGTACTTCCAATGGAGTAAAAAGAAAACCTTATGTATATAGAGCATCTAATTTGTATTTTGGATACAAAAGTTCAGGGATTAAAGAATTGAGACATTAAATATGTGAACATCCTATGGAGTAGACACACCACCAAAGAAGCGACATGGGAATCAGCTAAGTCAATGAGAGCTCAATACCTTAAACTGTTCACACATGGTTAGTAATCTTTTCATCAATTATTCTTTTTACTAAGATAAGGTTATAAGTATAACTTACTCGACTTGAAGTTAAGTTTTAAGGACAAAATTTTTGTAAAAAGGGTATAGTGTAATACCCTAAGGTTTCGAGCCAATGTTGTAACGGTTTCAAGCTCCTAAATTTAAGGCGTTAAACAACATTATCCGTTTTAGTTTAAACTTCACAATAAAGTCAGAAAAGTTAGACAAAGTAACTTAGTAAAGTTAATTTCTCAAAGTAATGTATATAAAACATTTAATAATGATAAAAACCTTAGTTTATTGATAAAACCAACAATTATCAAAAATGTCAAATTCGAGCTTCAAGATATAGTAAGATTAGAAATAAGTTATTTAACTTATAAAAACAATAAATGATGTGGAATTAATAATATATACATGTATTTATATAAAAAATACATTATATGTGTTAAATATGTATATATATAAATTTAAAATTAAAAAATTATGGATAAATTAAAAAAAATAGTTGAAACTATCTAGAAAATCACTTGGTGAGTCATTAAAATGGTGTGCTAACCTAAGATCAGCTTAGAGTGTTGAGTCCAAAGCTAAATTATAAGGAAATAACACATAGCACCTACTTACATGGTGTTAAACCTAGAAAGTAGGACAAAGCACTTACTTTTTAGACATGAAACCTCCTCTAACTTTATAAATAGGACATCTACAAATCATTTACAACATTTTAGAAACCTAAAAACATAAGAAAACAGCTCAAGAAGAGTTAGGAAGAAAATTAGAAAAATAAAAGAAAAACAAGGCAAATAGGTTAGGGACTAGTCGCGTATGATTCACCTAGCATCCTACAACCTAACACATAGCCACTTTAGGGTTTGAAGGTTGGTAGCCCTATAAGCCATTTTGACAAAGGCTAGTTGCCAGATGGTAGCTAGAGATCATCGGTTTAGGCTACTCTATGTTTTACCCGTATGTTTTCCTATTTTCTAAAAATATCAAATCTACTTAGTTAATCATGGAAAAATGTTTTCTAAGGTTATTTTAGGTGCAGATTAATGTAGTAATTTTACTTTAATTAAATATTAAGTAAAAATATAGAGTCCTTAAGAAAATGTCTTATATGGGCAAATTTTTATTTAATTTTTATAAATATTAAACATTGTTGTTTCAAGCTAAATTTTTTTGTATAATATGATTAATATATGTATTTAATTATGGAAATAAGAATTTTTTACAGTAAACATGTTTACTATTTATTATAATTATTTTGAATAAAACTGGCAATTTTGTAAATTTCTTGGAGTGATCAAATTTTGATAAAATCAATTAATAAGCCCAATATATTCTAACTTTTGTAATTTTATAAGGATATTTAGAACACTTGGTTATTATCCTACACATAAATTTGTTTATTTTCGTAATTTTCCATAATTTTGAGCTAAAATCGCTGTTTTTGCAAAAATAGGCAATAAGCTGGATAATTGCTATGGATGGTCCATATAAAACTCCATATTTTTTGTGAGTGCATAGGATTTTTCGTAGAATTAATCGAGCTTGTATACTATTTATTATGTATTTTCCTAATATAAGCCTATAAATTAGCTTAGTATGTAAAATAGTAAATAATACTATCAAGATATTTGTTAAGATAATATAACATTAGCATTTTTGACACATAATAGATGCTGGTAATGGTTGAGAAGTGTAATTTTCAAGGTTTTTAGCTTAGAACTAAAACTTATTCAAGTCAATTATGATGTTACAATAACATACTATCGAGCGAGAAAAGGTATTTTCGAACTTATAATTATATTGATCAATTTTATTTCTTAAGATACCTTAATAGTGCACTAAATAATGATTGTGACAATACAAATTTTACTAAAATCAGATAAAAAAATGAATAAGATACAGTCAAAAAAGTTCAAAAAAGCGATAGTGAAAGAATAAGCTAATGAAAGTTTATAAAGGGTTCGGTTTTGACCCATAATTAACTTAGAGACTGTATCTATTTTCCTAGGTTTGGTAAGTGAGGAAAGACTACATCATGAAGCTTAGGATTTGCTCTACTGTCAAGCCTTATTAAGTGAATATTTCTATTTTTGTGTAAGTAGTTCTGTATTTACGTAACTTGGAGTCAATTATATCACAAACTACATTTGTATGATTTATTGATTGGATATGTGACTCTATTGAATATGTATTAATTGAGTGATGTATTTCCTTATCTATAACTGACTAGTCGTTGCACTTTATTGCTAAGAAAACTTGGAAATTAGTCTATCCTTCTGGGTGTTCACCAAAGTGAACCTCATATAAAGGGATAAATTATAAAGTTTAGACACAAAGCTGGATCTAGGTTAATTGAGGTGCTTCTAATATGGAACTTGAGATTCATGCTTGATATTGAGTTGTTGTATTACTTGTTGCATTCATGGCATGGCACGACATGAAAGGGCTTATAGGTTAAGTTTCTGGAAACTTGGATATTACTAGGCAAGGTTTTTGAGCATATGGATTTGCGTTGCTCAAATAAATTCTAGCCACTTGATATGGTTTCAGCTAAGCCAGCTAGATGATGGGTTTTTGCAACTACTTATTGCCTTAGGTTCTTAGACTTTATATCTAGATGCCTAAGAGTGCCGACTACCCAGATGAGAGCTAGGTTAGGCTAGGATATCGATACTGATGCATGATACGTATATAAGCATAGCATGTATTCTCTACATAGACATCTTGTCTTAAAAGTTCCTAATATGAAATTGAATGCCTTATGATAATAATGTTTGTAAATGTGTGTTATACTTGTTCCATATTTTATTTTTATCCACTCTCACTTAGCTTACAAAGAACCAAGGGATTACTTATGTATCCTCAAGTTATAAAGAAAACCGAACACACACCACCATCAACTGAGGGAAAGACTTTTGAGAGCGCACAAGACAGAGTCAACTATGTTTAGAAGGAGCCTTTCTATATTTTGATCTTAGTCCCATAAACGATCTATACATATGTAAAAGAAAAAATATATATATATTGTGATTTAGATTTAGTTATGTTTAAAAGTTGTACACTTTTGTGTAAATAGGTGTAAAGCTGAACTCTGTTGTAATACTCCTTTGTTATAAATAGAACTTTTGTTAAATGCAAATAGGTATTCCTATGTAATGGTATATCTCTTGCAATGCCAATATGTGATACGCCTAAAGGAGTAAGGAAATAAGGAAAATTCATTGTCTAAGAGAATCATGACCAAGATTACGAGCATGAACCTCCTATTTTGCTTATTCATAACTTTTGAGCAAAGAAAGATCATGGTCAAGAATCACGGCCGTGAGCATAGGGCATGAACATGCTATTAAGAATCTCCTTATTTTTTAAAAGATTTAAAGGCCTAGAAGTTGTCCTACACTTGTAACTATAAAAAGGCCTTATTACCATAACTTGTATTGACAAACATTTTAGGTTAGGGTTTTAGACTTCTTCTTCTTTTTCTTTTCTTTGTTTTCTTGATGTTTTAGATTTATTCTTTTTAGTATTCAATTATTGTAAACCCTAGTTTTCTAAGTAACTAGTTTTCTTTCACCATCAATCTATGATTTCTTGTTATCGTGATCTAACTACATTATGCTTTATGGTTTTTAAATTAATATTGCTAGCTATTGATTCAATATTTAAGTTTGCTATAGAGTTGGAAAGATCCTATAATATATAAACTGCTGTGATTAGAAGTAATTAAATAGATTAAGGTTTAGGTGTTTGGCTTCTCTGGATTAGGGTAACTCGATAGTGAAATTTAAGAACTTAATGTGATCTTAAGATATTTTATTGTAGAAGCGATTCAAGTAGATTATACTTAAGGTTAGGAGTTGATTTATAGAAGCGATTCCAGTTAACTCATATGAGGAACTCCCATGGTCCAATAAACAAGAATGAGATCAATAGATTGCATATCTATTATAGGGGGATCGATAATTGAATGCTAAGGTTTATGGATACTTCATAATCTTTAGTATTTCCTTTACTTTCTTGATTTATTAGTTCTTATATTTTATTATTCTTTTAGATTAGTCAATTTAATTTAGCTTTAATAATTTAATAATTTGCACTTAATTGTTAGGTTAGATAATAGGAAAATAAGGGGAAATACTAGTAATTCATAACTAACCCTAAGGGATCAACACTTAGACTCAAATCTGCTATACTATAAAACTGATATGTGCACTTGCCTCCTATCAAAGGCCTTGCAAAAGACTAGAAGGGTGTAAGTTGCATCTAGCTTAGTGAGTCCAACCTATATCACCAACAAGCAAAATCAAACAAGTTATCAATCATATGAATATATGCATAACCGCATAAATGCAACATCACATGTAGTCATCCAAAAACTACGTAAAGTCAATGGTTTGTGCCCCCATTTAGATCTAACATTAAGGGTTAGTAGTTCCACCATTTGTCCAAGCAAGTCCAAATAAACGTATACAATTTCTCTTGGCATGTATCATTGGTCATTTAGTTTCCTATGTAAATACCCTGGGAAGAAATAAAATGGTTTTCACTAGCTTCTAACACCTCCCAATAAATGCAAGCCCTCGACAACATAATGAACACAACTCATTTAATTACATGACCACCCTCAAAGTCACTTAGTTTGCAATTAAATGAGAGATTCTTGACTCAGGATATTCTTTCATTATGGGTGTAACAATGATGGCAATTTAAAGTTGAAATGTAGGAATGCAATCCATGATAGGTTTTATTTAGGTTTCAACATACTTATCTCCAGTTCTTTTAAGTAACTAAGCAACTCAGCAAACAATCAAACAATTATGTAGATAATGTAGCTACCAACTCCGTACTCTAATTATGTAGATTATCCATCACAACAATCAATCAATCAATCACAAGCATTACCCAAATCCCCACATACAATGAATTCAACATATATACTTAGGTGTAGCTAAGATTACAAGTAGAAACAAGGTACTAGTCATCATAGGTACTCAGTTGTTAATTGAGCTTAATCAAAGTAGTCCTCTGGATGGTCCAAAGAGTCCTAGGTACCACCTATACAAACATAATTAATAATGAAATCTAATTATGTTTATATAAACATAGTTCCGAGCACTAAAAATATTTAAATCTCATTTCAATCTTAAAGTGTATAACACTAGAGATAGTCCTTTATCCTAATCTTTGATATGTGGTACATTTCTTTAGGTTTACGTTTTTGTATCTTGATCTTGCTAATCAATCTTATTCTTAATTATTTTGTTGATATTATAAGAGATTAATTATAATATGTGTGTTCATATTTTCTCAAAATGTGAAATTACTCTAATGTCTCTCCAAATGGCGCATGTCAAGGGATAAATTAGGGCTTCAATTTTCCCAATTTGATCCTTGATTTCATGTTATCACATATTCTTGATTTATTATGATTTAATCTCCCAATATTTACATTTTTTCTTCCAATTTAGCTTTTCTAATCCCTTTTTGTTCAATTTTTTTAAGTGCTATGGTACGATCTTAATAGCTTTAATGATCTTAAATTGATTTCATGATAACAATCACTAGTTCCTCTTAAGACTCACTTGTAGAATATACTTAACATTTATTTCTTTGAAAATCAGGGATGGCCTTATTTTCACTAAGTAGGCCGAAACCATAAGATAAGTAGAGGCCCCAAATTTCCTAATTTGATTCAACGTGTTATTAATAATAAGATAATAAGATACTACATATAGGTACTATTCTAAGTAGTGTTTAACACTTTAAGTTTAAGAAAAGACGTGTGACCTTATTGCCCTATGAATGTTGTAACTTGTAAGGGGAAAAAGGGTGGATGATCTCCCAAAATTACTTTGTCAAACTCACTAGATAACTACATCCAACAACATTTTTAAGTAATCTACACTATATCCTAGGAGAATCTTCTATCATAATATGTATATGTAGATGTTGAGTGAAAATCTTACCTTATCTTCTTATTATTCTTTTAGTGACACTCCAAACCAAGCACCTCCATGTGTACAACTCCTACTGAAGCATAAAACAACCACAAAGTCCAAGGTGGAAGGATGATTTGTATAAAGAGATCAAAGGTGGAAGTTGTATGTCAATGTGTAGGGTAAGGAGAGAGAGTGATGACAAAGAGGGAAGAAATGGAGACCTTAATCCCTTCTATTTTTGGCTATAGAAATTCATGTGACAAAAGAGGGGACTAATAGTTAGATGAAGGTTATTTAAAACATGCCTAAACTACCAAATAGTCAACACACTTATCCTTTTCTTTCTCATTAAAGCAAGGCAAAAATATCTCTTACAAACTTCCTTTCTCCTTAGCCCTTATAAGTGATAGCATAGCAAGGGGGAAAGGGGAACTGATTTTACTACTTAGTCTCTTTAATTATCTTTATTTAGAATTACTTTGAAGCTACATTTTAATATTCCCCTTAGTTTACTTAATAAAAATCAAGATTTAGTTCTTATATCATTTTTTTTTATACACCATGTAAAAGAATAGGGTTTAATTACATTCCTATACTTTTTCTAATACTATATTTCTACTATCAATTTTCTACTCTAAGGGTTTTACCTTAGGTTCCACTAACTAACTATACAATTCAACTCTATGGTTGATCGACACTCTAGTATTGACTTGATTATGTCAATTGAATTTTAAATCTTACCAATCCTACGTATTATAGTAACTAAGTTCCAAAAATTCTATAGGTTTATACTGGCAAATGCCCCTTATTATAAATTACTACAAATAGAAGGATGTCCTAATTGCACAAGTATTAATGCCCTAGTAAGTGTAAGCGTAAGTAGAGTAACCCCTAATAGAATTTCATTTTCCTTCATCAAACTTGTTCTTGTTCTTTACAATTTCAACTTATGCCCAACTCTTATCAATTCTTTTAACAAGGATTATGGTGAGCAACCTACCTTACTTAGACTAATGTGTCACATCTAGCAAGTTAATCCGTCCGTATGTAGTTTTATAGTGCATCATATTCGTAAAATTGGTGTAAAGGGACTGCTAAAATCCTCCACTTCCATTTACTTTTCATTCCTTTTATAAATTTAGACCCACCACAATATCACCGCCCTTGTTGGCTCTTGACACAGCATACCAGTGGACATATAATGTATTTACTCTAAATTATGGTGTTTAGCAAGATCGAAGAGGGGAGTGTATACATTTTAGCAAAGTGGGTGAAATATTTGCCTCTTTCTTGACTAGGGAGATGTTAATCTAATTTTAAGTTTATGAATCTTTGATTAAATGATATGGGTATGTTTCAATTTACATGGATTAACTATTGAACTTAGGTATTTGGTGTCTTTAGAACATGGAAAGGTGGCTAAGTAAGAGATATGAAAGTTGTTAAGTGGTTTATGTTATAGGTTTGTGATTATAAGTTGATTGAGAGTTTATCTCTTAAGTCATTGCTGGTTTAACTGTGGCTTTTGGCCAATTTCTTAGATAGTGATAAGTTTAATTAAGTGTTTCTTATCTTGATTTTCTTTTTTCAATTAATTTTGAGGATAAGCAAATGCTTAAGTGTGAGGAAGTTCAATATGTGTTCGTTTGAATATATTTATTGAGGATTTTTTATAGTATTTCCTTGAAGTTTTGTTTATTTTTAGGGAATTTGATACTTAATTCAACAATATTTTCATTTCAAGGTTTTAAGGAGTTATTGAGAAAAAGAAAAAGAAAAAAAAAATGAATCAAGTTTTACTCAATTTAGAGCTAAATTGGAGTATTTATGAGCTTTGGAAGGTCAACACAATCGCTAGACATGATTATGCTAATGTTATGTTCACATGAAGAATTGGTGAATTTGGGGCCAAAAGATACTCAGGGAATAGAGATGACCATGTCTAAGGGTCATATGACTTTCATAAAAGGAGAAGAAGCTCAGACATGGCCATGTTAGATAGAGTATGCTAGTAAACATTATCTCTTAGATATGACCATGTTTTAGTCATGTTGTCCATTATTCCCTACTTTCTAGATAAGAATTCAAAGATTCAAGAAGATACACTTGACATAACCCAATTGTGTAGCGAGGTTGTATTATACTCAAGATTAAGGATAAAGCTATGTTCTATATAATGAAAGAGGGGACTAATTTGAAAGCATAAACGTAGATGGATACATGCTAACACAATCGTGTAAAATAGGGGAGGGGTCTGAACACTAGGATGGTTCAAAAGCAAACAAGAGATGATGGGTAAGCAAACTCGTATACCAATGAATGGATATAATGCACTAATCACCTCTCACAAACTTAGCAACTTGGTTGATATTATGCACAATTGATTTACAAGGGTCATTTGGTATTAACCTTGCTCAAGGGTTAGATAAGAGTTGGGTTTGTAGCTATGACTTACTTAAGAACAATCAGAAGGAAGAAGACAATATGAATATTTATGAGGTGATTTCAATCAAGCACATGGTAAGAGTATTTACACATACCTCCTTTAGGGAAAAATCCTAAGTTCATAAATTTATGAAAAAGGATACTATACTAATAATAGTATACAAATGATGTTATAAGAACAAAAATGACATTCAATAATGGGAATATGCATCTGACACCCATACAGAAAGGATAGTACCAATGGTACATATTAGTGGACGAGTAGTTGTGGTTATGGTATTGTTCAATGGATTATATATTGATGGGTCCTTGGTTGTGTTCTAATAAACAACTCAAACTATTGGAAAGTTAGGAAGGAAACACAACAACTAAGCTACCAGAAGAGCTGGTTGAGCACTTCGAGTCAAATTGATGGTTGATTTCCTCCATCTAAGAGATTGTATAGGATTGGTAGGAGCTTAGGAACTTAGATAGATGGATCTTCAATAAGAGCCAAGCCTCTTCCTTGATAAGTTGTTGGAAGAGAACTTGGCAAACACCAAGATGGCCATCCTTCGAGCTTGGGATCAAATAAGTAGACCTTGGGTGATAGGAATCAACCCCTTAGACCAATCAAAAGAAGTCGAGCTACAGGACTTCAAGGGCTCACACAGAAAACATTAGCTCTAAGCCATAGTCAAGACGAAGACTCTTATCCCAATCCGACCTCCTATCAACCTATCTCTCAGATCCTCACGTGTGTCCAACATGTTCCTACCCAATAGTGAAGTCTTAATCTAGAAGACAACCTAGAACTAGCCGAGCCAAGCTATGCACCTGACCTATTGGTGTCTAACTTCAAGACAGCTAACCTTTTTGCCAGGCTGATTGGGTCCCGACCCAATCCAGATCAAGTCGACCCCTGACTCTCAGCACTTCCTATTTCTACTTGTATATCATACTCCTGACGTAAAGCCATCAAGTGACACATGCCTTCTAACACAACATTCTAGGATTATTCCTTCTTTTCTGTACTCGATATTCTTTGTCCTTTTTACCCCTTTTTAGTATGATTAATATAACGTAATTGTAAAATACCCCTTTGTCTTTTCATACTCGTAAAATAACCCTAGTAGGTAAGTATATAAACCCACACTTTCCTTATACGCATACATTCAACTTTCAATACAGATTTACTCACCGAAGCAACCTTAGTGTTCTCGTTATCATTCAACCGTTATCTATTCCCTTTAGTAAGGAGTAGTAGCAAATGACCCTTAATTTGGACCAGTGCGTCATATCTAACAGGTTGTAGGTCAAGTAGGATCGAATAGTGAGTCATATCCATTCTATAGCTACTCAGACTTTGCTAGTTTCTTTTTTGTTTCCTTTTCGGTTCATTCGTTGTGGTGCTTCTTCGTGTGTATGACCCCAAAGACACATCATTGGATCAAAATCTTATCATCCCCTCTAGGTTAATTGAGATTTGAGATCAAAGCTGGCCAGGCTTCTTTCATGGCATTATCATTGACGTACATGCTTAGGTCAGCTACATTAAAGGAATTTAACATACCTTACCCTTCTAGTAAGTCAATGTTGTAAGCTTTCTTATTAATCTTCTCTAGAATTCCGAATTGACCTTCTACCATGGGAGATAACTTATTTCTCCTAAAGCTCAAGAGCTAGTCCTTAGTCAAATATACCTATACTTGGTTGCTTAGATGAGACTCTCGGACCTTTTGTCCTCATCCTTTTTTCTCAAGCTTGGAAGTAGCTTGAGTTAGGTGCTCGATCACCTTCTAATGCATTCTCCATAAGGCCTTAGATCAGTCAACATTAGTTAGGTCATCATACTAGCTTGGTAAGGATGCATAGCCAAGAGGAAGGTTAAGATTAGTCCCATACTCTACTTCAAACGGGGCCTTCTCGATTATACTATGTGTTAATCTATTATAAATGAATTCAATTATGGGTAAGCCTAAGTTCCTTCCAACTATAACTCTGAGCAAAGTTCCATGCATCTAGTTGACAACCTCAATATAACCATTAGTCTATAGATGGCATGAAGTATTACATAGAAGCTTAGTTCTGAGTCCATAAAGTCAACCAAAAATTGCTCCGAAACTTAAGATCTCAATCGAACACTATGGTTTGCGGCACTCTATCCAATTTGACAACTTATTGGAAAAATAAAGAAGCAACATAAACAACATCATTGGTCTTTGGCATAGGATGAAGTATGCAATCTTGCTAAACCTATCCACCACGACCTTAATGGAATCTTTCACTCTGGTATTCCTTAATAAACTAAGGATGAAGTACCTGCTCAACTTGGACCATGGCTTGATTGGAATAGGCAAGGGCTAATATTGGCCCTACTCAACTGGGCTTTTGGCCTTCTTGCATACAATACATCTTTTAAGTACTACATGCATGTCCTTCATTGTCATTGACCAAAAAATCTCAATTTAAGTAGCTCATATGTTCACTTCTTATTGAAATGGCCAAATAGTCCTCCTTTGTATACCTTACACAAAAGCAACAATCATACAAGATAGGTCAAGATTCACAACCTCCCACCTCTTGATAGATATTTGTCCTCCACAAAGTATTAACCAATAGCTTAGCCATATTGACACCTAACATATCCTAAGCATACAAGTCTTTAATCATATTAAAGGAAGTGAGTCTATAGTATAGTTAGGAAGGAGTGTCCTATGACAATGCATCAGTGACGACAATAGTCTTGCACTTCTTGTACTTCACCATGTAAGAGAACCCCCTCCAAAAACTCAATCCACTTCTCTTACCTCTCTAACAACTTAGTCTAGTTTTTCAAGTACCTCGACAATTCATGATCCATGTAAATTACGAATTCTCAAGGCAATTAGCAGTGTCACCAAATTAGGAAAGCTCATATTAAGGAACAGAACTCCTTGTTGTAGACCAAGTAGTTGAGTACCGCTCTTCTCAGTTTCTCTTCAAAGTAGGCAACAAGTCAACCTCCTTACATCAGTATGGCTCCTATGCCATCCCTAGATGTATCATACTCTAGCTTAAAGACCTTCTCAAAGTCCAAAAGAGCAAGGACAAAGGTAGTACTCAACTTCTCCTTCACCTCTTCAAAGCTCTTGTCTTCCTTCTCTCTCTACTTGAACTCTACTTTCTTCTTAGTTGGTTTGGTCCGTAGAACCATAATAGTATCAAAGTTCTAAATGAAGCGAGATAAAATGAAGCTAGTCTATGAACACTTTAGATATTGACAAAATAGGTCAATACTAGCCATTATATGATTCCTTAGATTTTCTCTTCATCTACTCATACTCCTCTTCTACTCACCATAAAACATAGAAACACCACTTCAAGTCAACAAAATTCCCACTTCTTTAAGTTCCCATATAAATTCTTACGTACAGAATATTGAAAACAACTCAAAGATGCTCACAATAGCTCTCCATGTTAAGATTAGATATGAGTTTGTCATCAAAGTAGATGACCATAAACCTCCCTATTAGACCTTAGAGCATGTGATTCATTAATCTCAGGATGTGCTCGGTAGATTAGAAAGACCAAAAGGATTCACCATTGTCGAGCCCTATTTTAGTTTCCTTAATTTAACTTATATCAAGCTCAGTCCGCTTAATATAAATTACTCAATATTAAATTAAGGAAATGTTTTAAAAAATTTAAAAATTAAAGTTGCCAACTAATTTAACTAGTTAAAAACGAAATTAGGGTTTTCAGGTGGGAAAACCCTAATTTGGCTACTAATCTACATATTTCTTAAAAAAACAATTTTTAGAATAAATAACTAAAAAAGACCAGGTTCGGAGGGTAACCTATTAAGACTAAGTTACCATGTAAAAACTAAAGAAAAATTGATGAATTTTTATTTTTATATTTTTCTAAAAATACTAAAATATACCTAAATATACAAAAGATAACTAAAGTGAATTTCTTATTATTTTTTATTACGAATTTCTAAGAAAAAGGGAAAAAAAATTTTATTTTTTTATGTGGTTACCTCAAAGGTGCCTACATATCCGCTAGTCGGGATCAAACTAACCGTAGTTCTCTTTCTTATAAAAAGTTTAGTGAGTGGATTCTTTTTATTTTGAAAATCGAGCCAGGTTTACATTTTTTAACAATTTATTATTTAATAAAAAACTTAAGATAAAATCCTAACTAACTAAATCTTTTTGAAAAACTCGATTGAGATTTTTTTTTATTTTTAAAACCACTACGTATCAAAAATATCTTTACTAAATCCTAACTAATAAGATATGTTGAAAATACAATTTGATACATATCTTTCTTGAATCTTAAATATTAGATATATACCTCGATACGTATCTTTTCTAAATCGTAACCAATAGATACATATTTTTTCTAAATCTTAACCACTAGATACGTATCTTTTTCAAATCTCAACCGCCAAATACGTTGATTTTTCAAAAAACACAATTTTATTAGAAAAACGCAACTTAACTAAATTTTGTCGAAATTTGAGATTATCTAACAAAGACATAATACGAAAATAAAAATAGACCTACAATTAAAACTAATTAATAAAACAAATAAATAGCTAAAACTAAAAATAAAAATTTACCTACACATTAAATCGCACGTGATCATTGTCGTGTTTGGAATTCGGCGAAGGAGGGTCAGCTTTCATATGTCAAGTGACGTGAAGGAATTGCATCAAGCGTTAGACTTCAGGGCATTCATCGAATTTTGGAATTGGATTAGCAAGGCAAAGATTCGGATTTTGGAATTTGGACCAGCAAACTTCGACTTCAAATTGAATGGACTTTGGAATTGTTGGATTTCAAAATTGTTGATTTCAATTGTCAGCTTTTGGAATTGTGGATTTCGAAATGGTCAACTTTCAGAATTGTCGATTTTGGAATTGTTGATTTCGGAATTGGAGTTTGATTTCATCTACTTCACGTTGGATTTTGACTTTCGGAATTTGACGTTGGATTTTGGATTTATGGTGTTTGGTTGCTAGATGGTAGAAATTTGTGCAAGGACTTTGGATTGCGTTAGGGACTTTGGATCAATGGAGCATTAGGATTTTGGAATTGGACTTTGAATTTTTTTTTATTTTTTCAAGGATTGTGATGTCAGGATTTCAAAGTTGAATTTGGATTGATGTCATCAGGACTTCGTGAATTATAGGAATAAAAAAAAAAAAAAAACTTAACTCTACCGTTAAATCCTCATTTATAAACCAATAACTAAATCTTTCGTATCTTTTAATTATGGATTTATTCTTTAACAAATGAAAAATACAATGAAGATTCACCCTAGCTTCTAGAAACCCTATCTGGGTTTTCTATTTACCCAGCCTGATCTGATCCAATTTGGTTTAGTTCAAGAGTCCACTTAACAAATTAATTTAATCTAGCCCAAAATAATTTAGATAAAAAAATCTGTTTTATATCGGACTAAACCAAAATTATTTTAATAAAGCCCAATTCCCCAATGACTTAATGATTTATTAAATTAATCACAAATCATCATCTGATTTAATATTAAATGATCTGATGTGAATCGACTCTGCTCGGCTCGGCTCGGCTCGACTCAACTCGATACAATACGGCTCGACTCAACTCGATACAATACGGCTCGACTTGACTTGATACAACATGACTCGATACGATATGACTCGATTTGATATAACTCGACTTGACACAATACGATTCGCTCAATACGATATGACTTGACTCTGTTTTTTATTTTTTTTTTTATTTTGTTTTGTTTATTTATGATTTTTTAACCTGGCTCAACTAAAATAAAACAAAAATGAAAAATGGCAAAAATGAGGTGTCTATAACCATCCATTCATAAACCTATGCCTTATCTTAAATGCGGTCTTCCACACATCTCCTAGTCACATTCTGATTGATGGTAGTTTGACTTCAAATCAATCTTCGAGAACACTTTGTCCCTATGTAGTTCATCTAATATGCCATCCAGCCTCGAAATCAAGCACCTATTCTTGATTTATATTTTGTTAATAGTTTAGCTATTGATGCATGTTCTCCATGATCCATCCTTCTTCAGCACGAATAGGGTGAGTATAGCACATAGACTTAAAAACCCTTAAACATAGCCTTTCTCAACCAATTCATTAACTTATCCTTGGAGTTCAACAACTTGCTCTATATTCATTCTATATGCAAGCTTATTCAGGAATGTCACTCTTGGTTGTAAGTCTATACAATGCTCATTGCCTTGGAATGGAAGTAGTCTCTTAGGTAACTCCTCAGGAAACAAATCCATAAACTTCTCAATTAGGCTCTACACCTTGGTAAGCAATAGGACAGCTTGTTCCCTCATTTCTAACAACCTTTAACTAAACAAGATGGTCAAGGTATTTGATGAGAGTGACATGAGATACTAACAATTTTAGGACACAAATTTTATAAATGAAAGTTTTCAAATCAATGTCATCTCTTAACTAACCAATATGCTGGATCGTTTGCAGTAATAATATTGGTTAGTATTCACCAAGTTGAATTCCTTAAGGAAAAGGGTTCGGCTAAATATAAGATCCTAACCTACTACTCTAATCTAAGCAAGTCAAATAGAAAGTGGTGAATCATAATTAATAGTAAACAAACAAGAATGAAAGCTAACAACTAACACAAATACTAAAGACATAGGTTTGTGACATGTTTTTGATGTAGTGGTGAAGTTATGATGTTATGATATCAGGGATGGCTTTTAATCAGGTTTTGATGAAATTCATTTGAGCTCAATCCCGAGTAAAGCATGTCACTCAACTATGTAGTGAAAAATCTTCTCTCAATCTTATTTTCCTACATTATCAGCCAAACACTTGATTCCTATCACAAATTAAGTGTTTTAATTCTAAAAATTAAGGGGTTAAGCTCCTCTCAATCTCATAACCAATCCTAATTCACTATAACCACATAAAGTAGTGTGAATTCAATAGGCTACACCTAATCTCCTCTCGATCTCATAGACTTAATGTTATATTTATCGATACTCTACAAACTTGTTGACTCATGTTGGAAATTACAAGACTAATCTCCTCTCATTCTCATAATCATGCAAGTCCATTCATTCTCAAGGGATTTCTTAGAATTAATTCCCTCTCAATCTCATTGTTACAAGAAAATCCCATTAAAAGGATCAATTTCTAATACCACAAGAAGTTTGTATAAGTAATTAAACATCAAAATCCCAACCAAAGACACAAACCCATATCAAAACTATGACATTTACCTATTACATCTTCCACTTGTCACAAACCCACAAAAACTAGCTTAGCCACTCATGGTATTAAAAATGACAATATGAACATTCACAAATGTAGTAGAAAACTCCATTAATAGCAAGTTAACATTGTCTCAAAGCAAGAGCAAGTGAGTAAATGAAGAACCAGATGATACTACCCTTTAATCTAGCCTAAATATGAAGAAATGTGCATTAAAATATCAAAAACAATGTCAAATAACATAAACAAAGTCAATAAATGTAAATAGAGCAATAAGCATGCAAAACTAAACTAAAACCTAGCAAAACCCTAATTGTTGCTCGTCATTTTTGCGACAAATGTAAGTATTTATAAAATTAAGCTACCGATTGATCGGCAAGAAGGTCTACCAATCAACCAGTAGACATGTGTTGGCCTAAGATTATCTTCGTGTTTTATGAAATGCAGCGTTTAGGGGATTACTGATTTTAGGTCAGGAAAACCTTAACCTTAATTCTTATGATCAATCAATCAATGTAAATGGTACTGAACAATTGATATGGTTGAATTAATCTCAGCCACTTTCTATTCACCATACCATCCCCTATTCCAATTGGTCGCTTGGTCCGTTAATGTAACCTTGATGCTTCAAGACTACTAACTGATCAGTATCAAGACTGCTAATCAATTAGTAGGCTAAATTTCCTGACTCCATCAATTTCAGCCTTCTTGATTGAATAGTAGAGGCTACCAAGATTATGGTAACCCTTGTACACCTGTACATAGGATATAAAATTAATAAAATTTATTCAAATTCAACCCTTTTTCATGCATTTTCATCAAGTTTACTCAAGTCAGTCCATTTTGTGCATAAACTCCAATTTTATATAAAATAAACTACTTTTTGCTAAATTTATGTACAAATGCAGGTTTTAAAGTTAGAAAAAATTGTACATTTTAAGTCATGATAACCACCCCTAACTTTAGAACCTTACCTATCCTTAAGTAAGCTAAAAAGAAATCAAATTGTTCAGAGAATAATGGGACAAGCATGTACTTCCTTTATGCTCAAATATAATCATAAGTATGTTATACCATTGAAATCTCAATGTTAGATGTACTCAATATAATGATGTTGAAATTGTTCCGCATGTTAAATCAAATGATCACTAATCAAAGACTATGTAATTAATCTAAGAATTGATGCCTAGAAAAGTTAACCTTCTCATTTAGATTAAGCTTATGAAATTTGGAGTTAAGTCTAATATTTCATACTAATGCCATGCAAAAAGAGAATAGCCACTGAATCATACCTTACTTCACCTCCCCTACTTTTGGAATAACTTTCGTATCTTGCCTACGATTTTCTTTCTAGATTTTATGGACATTTGAATTTTTCTTGCTTTTCCTATTTTCTTTTACTTTCTTTATTTTTCAACTTCATTTCTCTTTTATGATAGGATCACAATTTTGATTTGTAATGATTTTCACTTGATTCCTATCATTTTCTTTTTCAACTTTCCTTCTCTATCTTTCTGGGCATTCATTGTGCGTAGGTTTGGGAACATTAAAGTAGGGCTAAGCTAAAAAATCACAAACCATGAATTGAATCATGAACCAAACCAACCCGAAAAGTGGGTTTTTTTTTTTAAATATTTTGGTTTACAATTCGATTCGATTTGGTTATATATAAATGGTTCACGATTACTGTTTTGAATCGAACCAAACCATTAGGTTGAATAAAAAAATTTCATGCAATTGTTTTGTAGTTTTTTTATGTTTTTTTCCAACTAATCTTCATGGATTTCATCAAAACTTTCGTATCTTGTTCTTCTTTATCTTATTCTAGGTCAATTATTATGATTAAGTTAAGTAAGTTGCATATGAAATTTCACGTTTTGAAATTTTCCTTTTCTAAATTATCATTTTCTTATATGTATTCAAATCAAAAGTCTAATAGTTGGTGCTATTTATATATCTCTCATCGCTTTTCAATCTTTGGTGATTCTCATTTATCTTCTTCGCATTACTTTTGGATAGATAACTCTACTTCTCCTTCCTCATTGCTGTTTATTAGAACAGAGTCTCTTATCCTCATCCAATTAAGTTATGTTTATTAAGATCTTATGCAACTTTTTAGTATTGTTATACATAATAAGTATGAGAAATTAACTAGAAACATATGAATGCTCAATGGAAAGGAAAATATGTTATTAGAAATAAAATGTTTAGAGAAAATTTGACATAAACAATTTGAACAATAGATTAAACCAAACCGAATTGCTTTTAATTAAGTTCAAAAAATTTACAAACCGAACCATAAGATTAGGTTGATTTCAAAAAATAACCAAACCGTCATATTAAGTTTGATTTGGTAAAGAGAGCAAACTGTACCAAACCGAACTACACTCATCCCTATGTTTAGGTAAAATCTAATACCACTTCAGTTAACACAACATTAACAGTTCACTTAATCCTTCAAAAGAATGGTCTCTATATACAAGTCGATTTCCAAAAACACAAAAACCTAACACTAAGCTCAAACATTTCCCTTTCTCCAAACCTCTAAACTACACTTAAATTAAGCATAACTAGAACATAACTAAACAAAGAAGAGATGCCATGAATTGATTCTAAAGTTTTAAGAAGTATTCATGACTTATCCACAAGGGACTTTGAAAGTATGGTCCTGATCACTTCCTCTTACTCTCTTTCATTTAAACTTTATAAAATGATAATATACTCAAATTTATAAACATCAAGCATCAAGGAAAATAGATCCAACATTTTAGAAAGAAACTATCTTGTAGTACACAAAAGGGATAACTTAGCATGAATTCAATTAAGTCATTAAAGCCCAATTAGAGCAACACAACTTCAATGTCCATGTCTAACTTTCTTACTACCAACTTCAAATTCAA
Source organism: Lumnitzera littorea (assembly GCA_024138015.1). Lineage (NCBI taxonomy): Eukaryota > Viridiplantae > Streptophyta > Magnoliopsida > Myrtales > Combretaceae > Lumnitzera > Lumnitzera littorea. Next base: position 91,136,807 of record JAMXBB010000012.1, read on the forward strand.
GAAACATTTTTAGCAATTCAGCTCATGCATGCTTAAAGGATAAAAGAAGAAAAGGTTAGAATAAGAGACCCTTAGAATTTCTTAATGATTGCTCAATGTTCTCTCCCTTTAAATTTTGTGAGGGTAGAGGTAGAGGTAGTGATTGGTGGTGGCAAGCTTGTATCCAAGGTCCTTGAAAACCTCTATTAAATCCTCCTCCTTAATGACCTCCCCATGACAAATTAGGATAGTCTCTCCAACTTGCATTATAGGTATCCAAGTAAAGGTTATAATTTCTCTATCCCTGATTGAAATTCTCCACTACATTAATTTGTTTCTCTTGACTAACTCTTGATAGGGCAAATAGGTTTTGAACCCAACAACTTATGCTCAAATGCCCTACTCTACCACATACACAACAATATTCGTTATGTTGCTTATGATTGCTAGATCTACTAGTTTGTTTAGCTTTTTCTATCTAAGTAAGCAAGGCAACTTGCACTTTATGTCGACTTAACTCTTCTTTTGCACTTACACTCGCTTCCCACCTTGGTTAAGCTCTCTCAAGATGCCAACCATGAGCATATGATGCCATCTGTTCAAACATTTCATACACTTCTTTAGCACTTTTGCTCATTTTACTTCCTTGAGCAATGGCATTAACCATCATCCTTAATTAACTTCCTAGACCATTATAAAAAGTGATGATAGTGGAATTCTACCCCTAATTATAGCTCGGCACATTACTTGTTGAGCTTACCTGTCTTACCTAAGTTAGCAATGCAACCTATTCTAATGACCTAAGAGACTATGGGCCTAGCCAACCTACCCATTCAAGTACTTTAAATTTGGATAAGTGGCATAGATAATTAAGCACCTACCCAACCTAACTACATAACCACCCACTATTTCTTATCTTTCGACATGTGCTTAAATTAAGAAACAGCCACGTAGTCCATGATCAAGGGCCACCTATCATTGCAGTTATTGGACAAATGCCTATAAATATGGAGACATAAGTGCTGTAAGAACTCTCTACACTCTTTGAACACTCATTCACTTATTCTCTTACTCTCCTATACGCTAACTTAGGCATCAAAGGGGCTACGCCAAACTAGACCCAGCACCTCCTAGCCTAACTTTTTCTCTCTTTTTTAGGATTCAGTCTATACACTACTTCTAGCCGACAACATTTTGGCACTATCTATTTTGGCCCTTTCTACTTATGGCTAAGACATGAATGATTGAGAGTGCAAGAGCTAATACTTCTCCCTAGTGTTTTCAAGAGGGAAGTAAGCATCCTAATGAAGATTGTTAGGCTAGATTAGAGCAACTTTATGCTAATCTAGCCAAAGAAAATCAAGAAGTATCTAAGAAGAATGATGAGATTATAAGTCTTATCCAAAAAAATAGTTTCACAAATCAAATCTAAAGCATAGTGACAATAGTGCTAAAGACTCTGATAATTCAGTCAATTCACTTGAATTACTAAGAAAGTAAGTCAAACCAATGGATAATACTTCAACCCTTGTACTTAAAAGAATAGACAAAGGAAAACAACCACAACAAGTGCATCACCGTACCATCACATGTCAATGCCCATACTATGACCAATCAACAGTTTACAATTAAGAAGAGTCCTTTTGTTTTGAAAATTTTGGAGGTAATAATACCACAGCATGTAAAACTACCACAGTTTGAAATGTACGATGGAACAAAGGACCAGAAGGTTCATCTTAAACTATTGCACCCTTGCTAAATTGCACAACTTAAGTGATACCGTGGCTTACCAAGCATTTCCTTCCACTTTAAGGAATGCCATAAGCACCTAATTCAAACATTTAAAGCGGAATACTATTACATGCTGTGAGGATTTTGCAAAGGTGTTCTTACAACACTTACTTGCAAGAAAACTCCTAATTAATGATTCATCAGTCCTTAACACTATTAAACAAAGATGTGATGAGTCCACTAGAGATTATCTAGCTTGATTTATAGCTAAAATGGTTCAGATTCCAAGGTTAGACATGAGTGTTGCCTTAAACATAATGATTAATGGAGTTAAGCTACATGAATATTTCTTTAAATATCTAGTTAAAAATAAGCCAAAGTCATTTGCAAAATTCAAGGCCAAAGCCACTTCTTACATTTGACAAGAGGACAATATTAAAGCTCACAATAAAGCCGATCAAAATATAAGTGATCGAAAGAATGATAAGAAAAGAAGAGTTTGAAGTATCAACTTAGTGGACATGATAACTAGTTCTCGAAAGGAGGCAATAGTGAAAGGAAGAGGTCATGTATTTTAACCTATTCTATTCATTATGAGCCCCGTAGTCTCACGAATTGATACTGAGAGCCTCATAGGTTTACGTGTTAGATTCCTAGTAGGTAACTTAAGACATATGTAAAAGTTGACTTATTAAGATGATATTTCACATGTGAGTCACTAAAGTTAGATAAAGACACATCGTAGGCTCAGATTATAGAAATATAATAAAATAATAGTATTATAGCTAAAAATAATTAATTTCATTAAATTATATTATATTATAATTGACTCACTATAAACAGGCGATTTAGGTAACAAAAATTAGCCAAACTTTAGAGGAAAAATTATTTGCAGTATAAAATCATAAAATCATATATAAAAATGGTATGTATACCTTAGGTATAATTATCATATACAAAGATATATTTGAAAATGCCTAAAATATCTGAAAATACTCATAATTAACTAAAAATTAGTATGAAAAATTCTAAAATTTATTAAAAAAATTGTAGAAATAACAAACATGCAATGAATTTAGGTGTAGCAATGAAAGAGGACAACTGTTAGTTTTTCAAATTGGCATTAGGACACTTATCAAGAGAAGAAATAAATGGTATATAACCCTTGAAGAGAGAGAGAAAATCCCCCAATTAACATTATACAACTTAGGAAATATCACCAATTGCTCTCTAGAGTCTTTAAATGAAGGAGGAAGCTAGGAAAAATCTTGAATGAAGAAGAAAGTTAGAGAAAAAATTCTGGAAAAATTAAAAAGGAATAGGCGTAAACCAAACATGATGGTAAAGCAAGAATTTACAAGGGATTTGGGTGCCAACCACCACCACCTAGCAATGGTGGCACTACCTAAGGTTGCCAACAAAGGGGGTGGCCAAAGGTGGTAACCGAACGACCAATCTCCAGTGAGCTCAAAAGTTTATCAGATTTTACTTAATTTTTTAAAAATATTATTTTAATTCTGATATTTATGGAAAAAATTATTTTAATGAATTTTTACATATACTTTTAGAGAAAAATATCTAATTGTAAAATTTTTAATTAGATATAGGACCTCCTTAAGAAACTTAACAAATCTAAGTGATTTCTAAAGTTGTTTTAAATAACTCTATTATTGTTATTTCAAAACCAAATTTTTTTCTAGAGCTTCCTTATACTACATGTATAAATCTTATGAAAAGATTTCAATCAAAAATATTTTTCATAAATTTTTTGGCTTTAAAATATGGTAAAAATGCTATTTTTGGATATTTTTATGTAATAAACTCTAAGGAAACTTATTTGCACCAGTTCTAGAACTCATTGGTATTATATATTATAGGGGAGAGTAATTTGAAGTAGGTTAGATCAAACAGGATTTGAGATATGCATAAATCATTAGTTATGGCTTACATGCATTAAGGTGATGGTATGTGAAATCGGAAGTTTGAGTGATATGATGATCATAGGCATGATGGGCCTATCATATGATCATGATTTATCATATTTCTAAATTGTAATATGATGTTGGAGTGAGTTGCTTTAGGCAAACTTGTAAATTTAAACTATTCAGAAAGTTCTTCAAATGGTTGATGTGCTAAAAGAGTGATTTAAATTCTTGGTACAAATACTTAACTAAAGGACTAGCTAGTGCAAGGATCTTAAATATAACCATGTTAGAGTTATGTTAGGATGACATTTGGTAAAAGAAGCACGGTGGTGATGACTTCAGAGACATGTTCAGAAGGTTGGCTAACAAAAGGATTTTAACTTTAAATGCATTAAAGCTTTGTTTAGGAAGTTGTTTTGTGAAAGAAGTGTGATTGTAGTGATTTTAGAAACTTCACCAAAGGCATAGCTAGTTTAGAAAGCTTAAATGAATCACTTTAGAGACAACTTCAAAGGGTTGGTCTGTAAGAGTAGGATTTGATCTTTGATTCAAAGACTTGATCAAAAGGATGGTTAAAAGAGAGGGGGACTTAACTATACCCACATCATAGACTTGTTCAGAGACTTCAATAGCAAGTTGGAACTTAATATAAAGCATACACCACTCACAAAAGATAAGTCCTAGCAATACTTAGATTATTAAAATGAACTCATTTACTTTATATTTAATAATACTAAAGTAATTAAATTCCATATTTAGAGGAAAATCGAAGCAAACAAACACATGTCCACGTAAGTAGGATCAATGCTTCACCACACTTTGAAGTATTATTTAAGAGTACTTGGAGTCCTTAGTATATGTCTTGTTTATGTTGTAAGTTAGTTACCTATACGTGTGCAACGTTTATGCTTGAACATGGATTGTACTATTTAAAGTGATGGACTCTATATATTGATTGCTTTATGATATGCTTAGTTGAATTGCGTGAAATTGCTTGATCACCTTAAAAATCAAACTAACTCAAACTCAACCTAAATTCTAACCAAACATGCATTGCAACCCACTAAGAGAAACGACTAGAATTTTTTAGTAAAGCACAGACCCTTCGATGAGGATAATTGAAATGGTCCTTTGTCCACTCCTAGTCGAACTAAGTGACAGGAGAGAAGGTTGCGACAAGGTTGGGGACCATAGTTCAAAGTAAAGTCTCAATGGCCTAAACGTATGAGGAGAAAACCCATCATATAGGAATTTGAATAAGTATTGCGATTTTCATCGCAACAAAGGCCAAAACATCAATGAAATATATTCAACTTAAAAATACGATTAAGGATGCAATATAGCAAGGATATCTAAGGGAGTTTTTACCTCGTGATGTAAAGAATATTGAACAGCTAACCTAAGGATGAAGAGGTGAACAAGATAATGAAGGTCAGCCTCCTCAAGCTACAAGGAAGGTGAGAGAAGGAGGTCATAACAATAGGGCTCTAAATAGTGTCACAAACATCATTGTCAATAGACACTCCACTTTAGGCCGATCTTACTCTTTGAGCTTAACGAATGCCATACAATATGTCTATAATGTATAGAGCAAGAAGGTGAAGGTCAATAGTTTCATCTCTTTAACAAAGAAGGATTTCGAAGCCATATAAAGGCCTCATGATGACGCACTAGTAATCAATGCAAGAATTGCTAACTTCAAAGTCAAGAAGATCCTTATTGACACTGGAAGTTTAGTAGAAATTATCTTTCAATACGTCTTCGACCAAATGAAGTTGAAGATTATGGCATAATTGGGATCTTATGATTATAATTTATATGCTTTCAACAACCAACCCGTATGAGTGATTAGAGTAATTTCCCTTTCAATCCAAATTAGGGATGATGAGAACACGACAAAAGACAAAGTGTATTTCCTTGTTGTTAAGTACCGGTTTCCTTATGATATGATTATGGGCCAACCATGCTAACACTTGTTTGACATGGTCCCATCAACAACACGTCTCAAGGAAAAATTCTCTACTCCCACCAGAGTTAGGGAGTGCAATAGAGATTAGCAATTCACCAAATCAATATATTTAAGAAACCTGAAGTGCGAGGAATTTTTCCATATCGAAGCCAATTCAAAGAGGAAGTCGAGTAGTATAGAGAATGTGAAAGAAGAAATTGAGGAAATTCAACTTAGGGACAATCTAGATAAAACAACTAAGATAGGGAGGCTATTACCGGTAAAGATCCAATAAGACCTGATTAAGTTCCTTCAGGATGATGCCAATGTCTTTGCATAGACTTTGTCAGATATGCTGGCCATCTTGAGAGAAGTCATGATGCATAAGTTGTAGATAGATCCCAATGCAAATGTTATTCATCAAAAGAAAAGGCATTTTTCCCCTAAACGATAGGCAGCAATTAAAGAGGAGGACTAGAAGTTACTTAAGGCAAGGTTCATAAGGGACAAGCTTTAACCAACTTGGTTGGCCAATTGTGTACTGGTCAAGAAGTCAAATAGCAAGTGGCACATGTGCATAGACTTTACTGACTTGAATAAGGCCTTCTCAAAGGATTATTTCCCCTTACCAAGGATTAATCAGATGGTTGATTTGACTACCAAGCATGCCTTGCTCTCTTTCATGGATGCATTCTTAGTTATAATCATATCAAAATGGACATGGAAGATTACATACATACATCATTTGTTACGAACTTTAGGATCTATTGCTATACAGTCATGCCCTTTAAGCTAAGGAATACTAAGGAGACCCTATATAAGGCTCGTAACAAGGATGTTTAAGCTCTAAATCCAATGCATTGTTAAAGTATATGTCGACAATATGATAGTAAAGAGCAAAGATGAGGATCAACACCTTATCAATATTCATGAGACATTTGACACATTAAGTGTAAACCCTACTTTTAAGCGAGCATTTGATTTGACTAAGAGTACTTCCTAAACGTTTCCAAGGATTAACTAAACTAAGAACTCAAGTTTACATTTAAAAAATGAACTTACTTTTCCAACTCAAAAGCCAATTATCGATAAAACCCGAACATAAAGAACTGCAGACTCTAAAGTCACTTAAGACCCTAAACCCTAAAACAATTAAGGACTTTTAACCCTAAGCAACTAATTGATAATTTCATTTGAATAATTTCATTCAACTTTAGAAAATTTCATAATTTTATAGAATTGAATCATAATCTACAAAACAATTCAAGAAATAAATCCTAAAACAATTTCCTATAAGACAATTCCCTTATCTTTATGCCTAAGCCTTACATATGAATAAGTAGACCAACTAATCACTCTAAATAACTTATCAGTTGAGAGTTAAAGTCATTTATCAATTGATAACTTATCAAAAACTAGTGATAAGACACTTTCCTTATCACCCATTAACTTATATTACATATGGACAAATTATCACAAAATTTCACATGCTCAACTTTAATAAATGAGAGTTATGATAAGTACGAGATCTTCTACTTTCATGTAAAGTATGAGCTAAATAATTATTTCATGGAAAAGAAGTCAAGTTGAGATTTGAATACAAATAGCTTAAGTTCATGATCTAACACCTAAACTTAAGGAAATGATGAAACAAGTTGGAAAATGATGCACTGCCGGTCAGCAGTCCCATTACTTGTGCACACCTCTAAAGCCTCCAATCCCTCTCTTGAAGAATTCTCTCGACAACCTACTAATGATAAGAAACTATACATCAAAGAAGAGTGGTTGAACTCCCTGAGCTCCCCACATTGTCATACGTTAATCTATACACTTGGTAGTGATCATGTCAATCATTCCCTTACCAAAGACACTATGCCGAGTACTCCAACAAACTACTGCCAAGAATCCATTGTCGAGTGACGAGAGACTTACTTAAACGGTCGAGTAGTTTCCCTCGACATACTATTATCTCTTTCGTCTTGGTAACTTTAGTGCCGTAACATTTTGACCCTTTCCACCTACTGTACTTAGAGAATTCATACGGGACCAATGCTGTACTGTCAGCCGTTCACCTCATTTGACATTTAACTACTTTTCCATTTTTGGTTTGTTGTCCTTTTTACCCTTTTCATATGTACTAAGAATCCCCTTTTTGTAAATACTTTCTTATAATTTCTTTATTTTTAATACTGCCCTAGAGACTTACTATAAATAGTCATTTTCTCTTGTAAGCAGGGGATAACTTACATCTTAATACTGAATACTCTATTCTTATCAAACCCGAGGACTATGTACTCCTCTTCGTCAGGAGACTCCTAGAGGTTAGAGAGGCTGAGAACTTACCTGTCTAAGTGTTGCCACTACTTGAGGAATTTACTGACCTATTTCCATCTGAGATGCCGAAAGGATTACCTCCCTTGAGAGAAATTGAGCATTGCGTCGATCTTTAACCTGGAGCAGCCTTACCAAATCGATACGCCTATAGACTCAATCCTAAATAGGCAACCAAGCTAAGAAAGCAAGTTAATAAGTTGTTAGATCGTGGATATGTCCATAAGAGCATGAGCCCATGTGCCATCCCAGCCGTGCTAGTACCAAAGAAGGATGGATCGTGGAGGATGTGCGTTGACACCGTACCATCAATAAGATTACTATTAAGTACCGATACCCGATACTGCAATTAGATGACATGCTCAATGAGTTGTATGGTGCCTACATCTTTTCGAAAATAAATCTAAAGAGTAGCTATCATCAAATACAAATAAGATCGAGAGATGAATGGAAAACTGCCGATAAGACTCAAGATAGTCTATTTAAGTGGATGGTTATTCCATTTGGTTTAACTACCACACCGAGTACATTCATGCAACTCATGAATCATGTATTTCGAGAATTGATAAGCAAATGTGTTGTGGTTTATTTTGATGATATTCTAGTCTACAATGCCGACCTTCTTGTTCATATCGAACATTTGAGATTGGTGTTTAACATACTCCGTACCAAGAAATTATTTGGTAACCTAAAGAAATGCGCATTCTGTCAGAGCAAGGATGTATTCCTTGAATATGTCGTTTCAAGGAGTAGAGTTCGCGTTGATGAGGAAAAGGTCAAGGCTACTAATGAGTGGCCTATGCCAACAAGTGCAACCGAAGTCAGGAGCTTCCATGGCCTAGCCTCTTTCTATCAAAGATTTATCTGAAACTTCAACTCCATAATTGCGTCATTGACTGAATTGACCAAGAAGAAAATTGAGTTTAAATGGACAGAAAAGGCTCGGAGGAGTTTTGAAAATTTGAAGTGTAAGCTGATGTCCGCTCCAATACTTGCCCTACTAGATTTCGAGAAGGTTTTTGAGGTTAAATGTGATGCGTCTGGTGTCGGCATTGGTACTGTACTTATGCAGGACCGCTAACCCATTGCCTACTTCAACGAAAAACTTCGAAGTGCTGCCCTAAATTACTCAGCCTACAACAAGGAGTTCTATGCCCTTGTCCATACACTCCAAAACTAGTAGTATTACTTGTTGCCGAGAGAATTCATCATCTATTCTAATCATGAATCTCTCAAGCATCTTCACGGGCAACAAAAGTTCTCTCGATGTCATGCCAAGTGGGTCGAGTTCCTAGAGACCTTTGGCTATGTCATCAAGTATAAGAAGGGAAGCACTAATACAGTGGCTAATGCACTTTTTTGTTGTCATACCCTCATCACAACATTGTAAGCCAAAGTGCTTGGATTTAGCACTCTACCTGATCTATATGAGCATAACCCACATTTTGGACCTTTAGTAGCCAAGTGCAGTGATAGGGGAGTTGTAGATGGATTCTACTTGAGTGAAGGATTCTTGATGAAGGGTAAGCAAATGTGCGTGCCAAGTGGTTCTACAAGGGAGCTACTGGTTCGAGAAGCTCATGCCGGGGGTTTAACAAGACATTTTAGGGAAAAGAGAATGATTGAGATATTGAAGGAGCATTTTTACTGGCCTAAGATAATGAGGAATGTGCACCGAATACTTAAGGGGTGCAAGGTGTGTAAATATGCTAAAGGGATAAGAGAGCCCTATGGAGAATACATGCCCCTACCAATTCCCAAGCAGCCATGGATCGATATAAGCATGGATTTCATGCTCAGCCTTCCCCACACGCCGAGAAGATACGATTCAATCATGGTGTTAGTCGATCGGTTCAGCAAGATAGGCCACTTCATTCCTTGCCACAGGACTAATGATGCCTTATTCATCGCTAACCTCTTTTTACAAGAAATTATGCAACTCTATGAAATGCCGAGAAGTCTTATGTCTGATCATAATTCGAAATTCACGAGCTTCCTTTGGAAAACCCTATGGAGGAAACTCGACACTAAGCTCCTATTCAGTACCTCTTACCACCCTTAGACAGACGACCAAACTAAAGTAGTTAACAGAACCGTTGGTAGCCTCCTGCACACCGCTATTGGAAAAAACTCTCATAACTGGGATTTATGCCTACCAATCATTGAATTTGCCTACAATCGCTCAACTCACAGCTTTACTGGCACATCACCGTTTAAGGTTGTTTATGGACTTAACCCAAACCTACCCTTGGACTTAGTTAACAGTCCGTCTATACAAGGGGAGAGTCAATCTAGCTTGCAGCGTGCCAAGGAATTTCACAAGTTACACCAAATAATTGCCTAGTAATTGACCAAGACTGTGGCTCGACAGAAGGAAACGGGAAGCCATGGAAGGAAACGAATCATTTATGCTCCTGAGGACCTTGTTTGGATCCATCTTAGCAAAGAACGCTTCCTTAGCAAAAGGACGAACAAACTATCACCCAAAGCAAATGGACCCTATAGGATCCTAAGGCGCCTTAATGATAACGCCAACAAGATTAAGCTACCCAAAGGTTTCGATGTATCTACCACATTCAACGTCGCCAACTTAACTCCATATGTGCCCGATGATGATGAATGCCAAGATTTGAGGGCAAATCTTCAACAACCCCAAGAAATTAATGCACTGCCAGCTAGCGATCCCATTACTCGCGCGCTCCGAGGCCTCTAATCCCTCTCCCAAAGAATTCTCTCTCGGTAACCTACTAATGACGAGAAACTGTACATCAAAGAAGGGTGATTGAACTCCCTAAGCTCCCCATATTGTCATACGTCAATATATGCACTTGACAATGATGATGCCAACCATTCTCTTACCAAGGACACTGTGCCAAATACTCCAACAAACTGTTGCTGAGAATCTATCGCCGAGTGACGAGAGACTCACTTAAACGGTCAAGTAGTTTCTCTCGACATACCACCATCACTCTCGTCCCAACCCCTCTAGTGCCGTAACATTTTGACCCTTCCTACCTGCTATGCTCAAAAAATATTTGTACTAGACTAATGCTGCACTGCCAACTATCCACCTCATCTGACATTTAACTACTTTTCCATTTTTGGTTTATTGTCCTTTTTACCCTTTTCGTATGTACTAAGAATCCCCTTTTTTGTAAATACTTTCTTATAGTTTCTTTATTTGTAATGCTGCCCTAAGGACTTATTATAAACAGTCATTTTCTCTTGTAAGCGAGGGATAACTTATATCTTAATACTGAATACTCTGTTCTTGTGAGACAATCCTCTCCAAGTCCATACCCCTTACACTCTTATCTAATCTTGCTGAGTAGCTTAGGATTAGTGGCGAGTGGACCTTGACATCAACTTATGCATCAGATCAAGTGAGGTGTCAAGTTATGTTGTATTCGTTGGTGAGTTACATCCTCCGAGCAACTTCATGTTAGCTACTCTTGTTCGATTGTGGACCATTTCCCTCTAATTTTCTTCAATATCTCAAAGGACCCATTTCAGTTCAATTCCACCCCTATAAGTCTTAGTGATAACTAAGCTCTTAGGCACACCAGAAAACCAAGTTGGAAGGCCTCATATCCAAACTGACCAGATCTAGAACTTTGCTAAAAGACACTTAAAAATATAATAAAAGTAAGTAAAGAAAGTGAAAAGACCAACTAAGGCAAGTATGATAAGTGTATTAAGCCTAAAACTCAAAACTGAGCATAAAACTTCCAAAACGAGCCTCAAACACCAAGTTAAACCCACCTTAAGTTTCTGACCAGCAACTTAGCACAATAATAAAAGTTGTCATAAGACTATCAAGAATCCCACAAGAGACCCCCTAAGCCCAAGAAAGTGACTATTTTTTATTTAGATCAAAAATAATCCCATTTGACAACTTAAGCCCACTTAAGAGCCTAAGAAGTGATTGTTAGCCTTAGGAGTGTAAATCAAAGTTGCGAATCTGACCTTAAGGAGTATTTTGAGCCTAGAATAAGATCTTAAGCCTAAGCCAAAAGGATTTCCCAAGTTACCAAAAAGCCTATCAACCAAATAAAGCCTAAAAGCACTCCAAATCATGAGGACTGCTACTGTTCTGACCTATGGGCAGATTTGCATGCCTCATCTCAAAAATATAACCTCACCACATTAAAGTACACTCAAAAATAATGAAGATTGATTATAAGATCATAAGATCATAAAAATCGAATTTAAAACAAGAAAGTTATATGTGATTGAACTTTAAGTAAGAAATCGGGAAAAATACGAAAACTAGTCAAAAGTATAACTTAAGGGGTTTTAGCTTAGTTGTATAATTCTTATTTCAAATCCTTATAGTATTATGATTGTGATATCCAAGGGACCCAATGTTCGAAGACGACTTACCCCCAAATTACTTCAATTGACCTACTTGGCTGAGTGAGTGAATTCCTAATGACTCTTTACTTGATTTTTCTTATAGAATAGATACACCTAAACTTACATATATAATTTGGATGCTTATGGGGCATGGAAAATGCATGTGTGTGAATTTTTGGTTGAATACCATGGCTTGTTAATCACGTAATAATGGAAATTGTTTGTGATGACTCATATGCGTGATTATATGGAATGAAATTGTCTAATCACCATGAAAAGCCAAATTAATCACTTATATTAAGAAATTCAATGAATCATGCATTCCCTATAATTGCATTCAGATAACACCAACTGCCACTTCACCTAGAAGATAGGAAGGGACTCATAGGAGGAAGACCTCTTATAAGATTGGACACTAGCTATGTCATCATTTATATTGAGTCTCTATCCTAAACTAACAGGCATACTAAGTGCCAAGAGACACCAACCGTTGGCGAGGGGCCATGTCTTGTTGCTTCTACTTAGGGCATACATTTATGGACTACGGGGGCCACCACATAGCTATACTTGGGATTTTGAAAATATAATTTGTTGTTCAAGAAAGAAAGTATATTATATATGGTTTTGTTTTGACTTATGTATAATAGTGTAAATAATATAAAACCTAAGGGCTAGAACTCAGATTTTGGTTTGTGTCAATTAATTATCTCCAACCCTGACTACAGGGAGCGTAATTCTAAGTCGTATGCAGTTCCTAGTCCACTGCATGCATTATTTGGCATACTGATTGTTCATACATTCATATGTTTGTACATTTAATAAATTTCTACCATGTAATATTGACGAAGGTATTTATCTCGCTAAACTTAAGCTTACATCCCAACAAATTTCTTTTATTGTAGGGAAACCTCTTTGCTCATCCAGGTCAAGGAATGCCTGAGATGAGTTTCGCATAGAGACGGGTTAAAGCAATCAGGGAACGAAGAGGAGATTTTGTAGTAGTTTTTGTAGATAACTATTTACCTTTATTTTTGTTCATAATATAGTTTGAAGTTTATGATGCAGCTTCCCTTACGAACTGCATTGGCTTGTAATATTATTTTGGTGTGAAACCTAAAGAGTCCACATGTTTATTTAATTAAGTTACATCATAGAAGTTAATTTTAGTTAAATTGCTCTATATTACTTATCTATGGGCCTAGTGATAACATAGAGTGGAAAAAGCCTTGTGTATCATATGAAAGGCCTATGATCAACAAGGAGGTTGATAGTAGACCTTTATATGGCACACGGTGATCTATCATAACATTAATACTACTGGGTCGTGATATTAAGGAGGTATAATATAAAGCTAAATTCATAAAAATGTGTTCTAAGGGCTACCTTAGGCAAATTCTAAGGGTATATGGTAACCTAATGTGGCATTGAAGCAAACCCGAGAAAGATTGACATAATAAGGAACATGAAACCCCCATGCACAGTCAAAGAAGTATAAGAGTTGACAGGACGGATTACCGCCCTGAACAGATTTGTTTCAAAGAGTACAAATAAATGCATAGATTTTTCTAAGATTTTAAACAATCCTAAAGAGTTTTGATGGACTAACGAATGCAAGGCTGCATTTAAAGAACTAAAAGATTTTTTGGCATCACCACCAATACTTTCAAAGCCCATCTTTGAGGAAGACTTGTCTTGTATTTATCAATTAGCAGCTGACCTCTTTTCTCTATCCTTGTTCGTGTAAAAGGAAAAGAGCACATTTTTATCTATTATGTGAATCATGTATTACAAGGTACAAAGCAAAGATACACTAAGATTGAGAAATTCATCCTAATTGTGTTACTTCCAACAAGGAAGTTAAAGCCCTATTTTAAAGCTCATCAAATTATAGTTCTTACTGATCTACCACTATAGCAAGCCTTGCAACGATTTGATTCCTTAGAAAGGATGATGAAGTATGCCTTGAAATTGAGCGCCTATTGTGTGCAATATAAACCTAAAACGATACAAATCTATATGTCTATATAGATCCTCTGCTCATGGATTAATGAAAATGCACAAAAGCTCTATTTGCCTCTACCATTCTATAAGTTTATTCCTTTTTGCGTATGGCATTGCCACTCCCTTTAGCAACATCTACTAATTCAAAACTTAATTTAAAAGCCATATTTCGACCAAGATGTTTTTAGAATGCCCTTAATAACCAACGAATGGCAAGTGCTTTTCCTTATGTGGATTATATTTCAATGGGAACTTGATGAGTCGATCTACCTACACGTCTTGCTCTTACTACTATATCGAGACTTACTCCACACATTACTTGACGTAAAACGAATAGTGGGTTTATTTCTATCCCTTGTTGAATCTTAAGGCCCAAGTTTTGGTGAATTTTGTAGTTGAATTCACTGGAGAGGAAGATAACGTTAACATAGCCAAGAAACCTACTTGGATTTTGTAAGGGCCACACAATATGAAGATACAGTATGCCTTGAAGTTTGGATTCCTAGCAAGCAACAATGAAGCTGAGTATGAAGCCTTGATTGCCGAGCTAAAGTTGGCAAAGGAAGTTGAAGCAAAGAAATTTGAAGCCTTTTTGGACTTACAATTGATTGTAAATCAAGTAAAAGGAGACTATGCAACAATAGAGGAGGTGATGAGCAAGTACTGCTTGTTATATGAACGCTCATAGAAGAGTTTCATTCCTTCACAATTGAGAAGATTCCTAGAGCTCAAAATATCACCACTAACAAATTGTCGAAATTGGTGAGCACATCACTTCTTAATTTGAATGATAAACTCTTCATTGAATATTTTCCAAGCAAGAGTTTGGAAGTGACCGAATAGTGTTATGAAGTGCAACCTTAACCAAAGGAGAAGTCATGGATGGACCCAATCATTGAGTACTAAGAGATGGGGCCCTGCCTACAAACAAGAAAGAAGCCCAAAGGCTCGTATACTAAGCCACAAATTATACTCTGATTGACAACAACTTATATAAACACAGTTTTGCTTAATGTTATCTTCATTGCCTTGCACCAAGGGATACTTAGGAAGTTCTTTTTTATCTACTCGAAGGAGTGTGTAGCAGCCATGTAAAAGCTCAAACTTTATATGTTCAGGCACTGAAGCTTAGCTATTATTGGCCAACCATGAAGGAAGATGCCAAAATTACAGTATGACAATGCCCAAATGCCAAAAACATGAGGTTTTGAGCTGTACACCCTCTAGTAAATTGCATAGTTTGACTAACTCCTAGCCTTTTACCCAATGGGGACTAAATATACTTGGACCTTTTCCCAAGGCTACTCTACAATGACAATTTATTATGGTCATAGTGGATTATTTTACCAGATGGATGCAAGTCAAAACAGTAGCGAAAATTACTAAGAAAAAGATTGAATGTGTTAAACTTTATCTTATCAAGGTTTGGAATCCCCTTCATGATAATCACTGACAATGGTCTACAGTTCAACAATGATAAGTTCCAAGCTTTCTATGAGAAGCATCGCATTCGACTAAACTATACTTTAGTGGCTCATCCCCAAATAAACAGATAAGTTAAGGCTATCAATAAGACCATCTTACATAGCTTAAGGAAGAGAGTTGATCATGCAAATGGCAAGTGGGCTAATGAGCTACCTAACATTTTATGGGTATACAAGACTACCCATAAGACTTCAACAAGGGAAAAACCTTTTAAATTAGCCTTTAGATCAAAGGCTATCTTACTAATTGAATTGGAGCTACCTAACCTACGTACACAAAATTTTGATGTCATGGAAAATCAAGTTAGCCTGATAGTAAATGTAAACACTACAGAAGAGGTAAAAGACATTGCTAGAGCAAAGGTTGCCACTTACCAACATAAGGCGGCAAGATATTACAATCGAAAAGTCAAACATAAGATGTTTCAACCTAGAGACCTGGTTTGCAGGAAAATGGAGGGAAAAGGTGTACAAGACAATCAGGGCAAACTCAACGTAAATTGGGATAACCCAGTAAAGGTTTAGGAAGTCGTAGGCAATGGGGACTATCGACTAGAAAGGCTAGATAGATAAGTTATTCCTCGTGAATGAATTGCTAAGAATCTTAAGTTATATTTTGAGTAGTTATTCCTTGTTACCCCTAATGTTATGTATATGCATTCACTGTTTATTTCATGACTATGTAAGATGGTAGCCTAGTTTCTATCAATGTGAAGTGTTTATTTCCCAATCTACTATGCACATCTCTATTCACAATCTTATTAATTCCTAATATACTTAAGATTAACAGATGATATGGTTTAATCCTATATAGCAAACGAGCTATTACTTATAAAGTTTCAACCTATAATGGTTAACGAGCTTAATTGTATAGGGCAAACAAGCCTAATTCTCTAAAAAAAAAAAGAGTTCTAGCCTAATACGACTAATGAACTCGAAATTTCCTTCAATAGGTATTAATTTAGTTCAACCAATGAATCCTAACATTTAAATAAGTTCATATCTTACACAATTAATGAACTTTGTTTAACCACGACTATGGATAAATTGTCGAATAAAATGCATGTGAAATAAAACATACAACAAATTAAATTGTCAATGATAACAAAAGTTAAGGTTTCATTGCAACCACCAAATGGTTGAAATCCTGATCTAAACAAACATTAAGAAATATTCAAAAAAAGCTAAGGTATTCACTAGCAAGAAATCAATTATTAAATTGAGGTTAGAGGGCATTCTCTTTAACATGATCAAAAGGGCTGGTCTTAGTTAGCTGAGCTTTCTTTAACCTTAGTAGAGTTGAAATCTTTGCTAGCGTCAATGATCTCGATTGGAGTACTAGAGGACCCTTTCGTACATAAGACCTCCTTTACAGTTAGTTCTTCAATAAGTGTAAGGGCTTCAACATCGACCAATTGATCATCGTTTTGCCCTTGACCTTCTATTCCTTCCTCATCATCAACCATTTCATCATCGTCGCTATTAGCATCATCATTATCAACCTCAGCGAAATCAAGATAAGAGAGTTCATAGTCAAGGTAGACTTTTAGAACTTCTACCCAAGCCAACTAAACCCCTTCCAAAAATTTCTCACTAAGCAATTCTCATAATGCTAGCTTCAATTAACAATCAATAGCACCTCCTCCACAGCAAGTTTGGCCTTAACAGCTTATTGTAGCTCAGCAACACAAGCTTCAAGTTTGAAGTTCTTAATCTCTAAATTCTTTATTTGGAAACTAAATTTGTTCTCTTCTTCACTCATCGAAGTGATTGTCTATCCTAGACTCCAACATTTCTCCCTTCTCTCTCGTAATTGTTCTTTCAACTGCTCTATCTCTTTAAAAAGCTCATCATTTGTGGACTTTAAGCTTGTCGCCTCATTGACCACCAAAGAGTGTGCCGATTTTTTGGCAACAAGCCCTCCCTGCAATTTTCAACTTCCATTTTAGCCTTGATCCTGGCACTCTCAACTGCAATAGTTTGTGCCTTAGAGGAGATGTAGGCCTCATCCACCTTCTACAACAAAAAGTTGGTGATAAGCTAATTGACTCTCGGTTGAACATACCTTTCTCATCTCCTATTCGACCTCATCCATGGCCATTAAAACATAGCTATTGATCTGTAGAATGTATACAAAAGGTCAACAATTAAACAAACAACGCAAGTTAAAGTAAACTATAGGGATTCAGACTTGCATCATACAATTTAGTAACAATGTAGCCTTTGTTATTGCCACCAACCTATCTACATCTCTCCTTATGATCTCCTTATCCTTTGGTAGAATAATTCCCTCTAATAAGGCTAAGGACTTTGTCCTATCACCTAAAGCAAACTCAGTGTTCAGGATAGTGTAGCTCCAATAGAGTGCATAGTAGTAGCTCTCCTCAGACTGGGGAACAAACCAAGCAGATCGAATTCCTAGGGCCTTCTCTTGTAGAGCCAACTTGGTGCTCTCGTCCAAATCCTTGCTCCTCTTGGATGGAGGCTCTCTAGCATGCTCTTTCCCTTTTCTTTTCTTTAGGCTCAGCATAGACGATAGTTCTACCAAGCTATCCGTACCCTTAGTTGAAATGATCTTCATATGGTCATTAGCAACAACAA
Organism: Lumnitzera littorea; assembly: GCA_024138015.1. Lineage (NCBI taxonomy): Eukaryota > Viridiplantae > Streptophyta > Magnoliopsida > Myrtales > Combretaceae > Lumnitzera > Lumnitzera littorea. The sequence goes on from JAMXBB010000012.1 coordinate 91,155,163, forward strand.
CTTAACTAGGCCCACCAATTAGTCTCTCCTCCATAATGCTCTCTATTGTAGGTAGCACCTCATTCTGAATAGGTTTAAGGGCCTTCTCTTGCTAGGTTAACTATCCAACATCAGGCTAAGTAGTCTCTTTCTTCTTTTTCTAAATAGCTTATTCCTTGACAACTTGTTTCTTCACCTCAATCTAACTCAAAGCATCTTTAATAGCATGCCAATCCATTATCTGTTTCTTAGCCTTAGCCTAGGCCAACAACATTCTTAGGATCCACGTCACCTATACCCATGTTTACAAAAAAGAAGAATGTTACAATTCAAAGTAAGTGTAAATAACTTACAAATCCATACCAAGCGAAGATCAAGGGTAAAGAATCTCCCCCCATGAGTTACAAAGATCGGCTTTCTTCTTGTAGCTCAGCTTAGCATAGTGGGTAGATTGCGCCCTACCTTCTTTATCAGAGAATATTGGCTCCCTTATCTCATAATGTTTGATAATCCTCTCAACGTCCTAGAAAAACATCTTATTACACCACATATCTAGCCTCTTCTTGGCAACAACAGCATCATTTGGCAACAACTTTATATCTTTGGTCTAGTGGGTTCTATCTACTTGCTCTAGAAATCAAGATCCACATTAGATCTTACCGAGATATACTTATCATGCCATTTGTGAACCTTCGACTCTAGACCAACCATAAACTTGTGACCATGCTATACTACCACATAAAACCATCCATCAGGTTGTCGTTTGATTGCGATGAAGGACCTGAACAGCTGTATAGTAGCCTTGAGTTCAAGCTCCTTACATTTTATTTTGAAAGCGACAAGAGGCCTGTATGTGTTTAAAGAAAACATACTCAACATTACATAGAAACAATTAAATAATTGTTTTTGAAGAAGGGAAAAAGGAAGATGAAACCCAAAATCAAAATACTTCAAATAAAGGTGGAACTCATGTTCAGTCAAGAAATATACCCTCTCATCCTCTCTTGGCCTACAAAGATGCCATTCAAGTGGAAGATCTTTGAAATACTTATTGTATTTTGCTATAACTACCCCAACAACATAACTCAATACTCCATCTAGTGAATCAATGTTATACACTAGGTTATTATATAAATACCTAGCAGGTGGTTTATCTTCCTCATTCTCAGGATATATATCCACTAAAAGTGAATCAATACAAGTAAGCTTCTCCCACCTTTTAACTATACTATTCACCAAGCTACTAGAAATAGAAGCCGACTCAATCATCTAGTAGGGGGAGTATGCACCTGCCCAGCCTAACTAAATAACCACCCACTACTTCTTATCTTTAGGCATGTGCTTAAATTAAGAAGCCGCCACATAACCCATGATCAAGGGCCATCTATCGTTGCAGTTATTAGATAAACACCTATAAATATGGAGACGTAAATGCTGTAAGGACTCTCTACACTCTTTGAATACTCATTCACTTATTATCTTACTCTCTTATATGTTGACTTAAGCATCGAAACCGGACTAGCCTCAATACCCCTTAACCTAACTTTTTCTCTTTTTTTTCAGGATTCTATCTACACACTACTTCCAACCAACAACAAAAAAGGTTTACAATACTCCATACAAATAAACCATGAGAGAGACACTTTTTCAATAACTCTTTAAGTCTTTCCCAACTTTTAAATAATGACTCCAAAAAAAAAAAAACTATCTAAACATGGTGATATCATTTCTCATTTTCATCATCTTACCCAATGAAAAAAAATAAGACGGAAACTTTTGAACCAGATCATCCCATGTAGTGATAGAAATGGGTAGTTGGGAATTTACCTAACAGCTTGCCTTGTCTCTCAATGAAAATGCAAATAACCTTCGGCAAATAGCATTGTTAGTCACCCCATTTGCTTTCATCATGACGCATAATTGAAAAAATTTTAAAGATGTTCATAAGGGTCCTCGAATGGTAATCTACCAAATTGATTAAGTTGCACCATTTAAATGAAAGCTAGTTCAAGTTCAAAATGATTTGCTTAAATAGTTGTCCAAGTGATAGGTGGTATAACTTCATTCAAATTTAGGATACAGTATTCCCATGAAGCTCGGTTATTACCAATTACATTTCCATTACCTCTATGTCCATTGTTTCCTTTCCCATTAATTCCATTTCCATCTCCTCCATCAATAGGTCCATACTGATTTTCCATTTTTCTTAACTCCACTCTTCTCCTTTCTCCAATCCTATAGTGAAATGTTCAATCTATCTTAAGGTCAAATTTCTCTACTAATTCTCTCACCCCTCTTTGCATACAAATCAACAATTCTTAACTCTACTCCTTTTCAATCTAATTGAACCTTTAGACTACAACTTGCAAATACCAAAGCAAAAATTTAAACAACACTCCTCTTAGCTAGACACAAATCAGCTAGGGACAAATTCACTACTCATCCAACAAACCCAAAAGTAAAGTTTCAAACATTTATCTTCACATCAACTCAAATTAACAAGAAAATAGCAAGTTCAGCTCAATTGAGCAAGAAAGCAAATAAAGATTAGAACTTTAATAGCTAAAGTACTCAAAATTTATGGAAATTAAACTAACTTATCAACCACACGATGGCTACACTAATGCCAAGGCTTAGAGTCCTTAGTTTATCTGATGTTAGCTCAATTGCCTTTTTATTGGTAACGATGCTAAAAATTGATGAGAGCGACATGAGACACTAGTAATTTTAAGACATAAATTTTATAAATAAAAGTTTTCAAAATAGTGTCGTCTCTTAATTGACCAATGTGCTGGAACGTCTACAAGAATAATAATGGTGAGTAGTCATTGGTTCAATTCCTCAGGGAAAAGGTTTCAGCTAAGTATAAGATCTTAAGCTGCTACCTAATCTAAGCAAATCAAATAGAAAGTGGTGAATCATAATTAAAAGTAGACATACAAGAACAAAAGTTAACAATTAACACAAATACTAAAGATGTAGGCTTGTGACATGTTTTCGATATAGTGGTGAAGTTATGTTATTATGATATTAGGGATGGTTTTTAATCAGGTTTTGATGGAATTGAGCTTAATCCCAAGTGAGGCATCTTACTCAACTATGTAGCGAAAAATCTTCTCTTAGTCTCATTTTCCTATACGACCGGCTAAACACTTGATTCCTATTACAAATTAAGTGCTTTAGTTTTAGAAATTAAGGGATCAATCTCATAATGTATCCTAATTCACTAGAAACACATAATATAGAATGAATTCAATAGGCTACACCTAATCTCCTCTCAATCTCATAGGAGTAATGTTTCATTTATCAATACTCTATAAACTTGTTGACTCATGTTCGAAATTACATGAGTAATCTCCTCTCAGTCTTATAATCATGCAAGTTCATTCACTCTCAAGGGGTTTCCTAGAACCAATCTCCTCTCGATTTCATTGTTACAAGAAATTTCCATTAAAAGGATCAATTTATAATACCACAACAAGTTCATATAAGGAAATAAACATCAAAATCCAAACTAAATACACAAACCCATATCAAAACTACAACATTCCACTTACTACATCTTCCACATTATCACAAGCCTACAAAAACTAACTTAGCCACTCATAATATTACAAATGACAAAAACAGCATTCATAAACATAGCAGAAAACCCCATTAATAAACAGGGTAACAAGGTATCAAAGCGAGAGCAAGTGAGTAAATGAAGAACAAGACGATATTACTATAATACTCTAGGATTTCGAGCCCATACAATTTCTCTAGGATCCAAGCTCCTAAATTTAGGGCACCAAGCCATAATATCTGTTTAATTTCAAACTTCACAATAAGGTTAAAAAAATTAAACGAAATAATTCAAGCAAAGTCAATTTTTCAAAATAAGCTATATAAAAATATTAATTTAAGAAAACGATAATTTATCGCTAAAGTCGATAAATATCGAAAACGTAAAATTCAAACATTTAGATATAGCCTTATAAGAATAATAAATGAAGTTAAATTATATATAATATACATATATTAACATAGAATATGCATTTTATGTATTAAATACATATATATAATAATAAATTATTACTAAAATAAGGTAAATTAATATAAAATAATGGAAAATTAATAAAAAAATGAAAGGGTAAGTCGTCCCATGATGTGGCAACCTAGGATCAATTAAAATTGATGAGTCAAAAGGTAAAAAATAAGAAATTGACACCTCATGCATTGAAAAATCAGAAAAATGATATGTATAAGCTACATGTCTAATTTTTATTAATCTTAATCCATTTGAAAATTATTAATAGCGCATGTACACTTTAATAAAAATATTTTGGAAGTTTGAAAATACAAGAAAATCACTCAAGAAAATTTTGAAAAAAATTAGAAGAAAATAAGAAATTAGAGCAAAAACAGAGCATGGATCTGGTCTAGAGCGATTCGATAGGTTATTGATGTCCGGTTGTAGTGGCCATTTGGGGTCAAAGAAAGCACCACCAAAGGAGGTGTTCCGACAAGGTTGGGTGGTTGGAGGGTGGCTAGAGGCAACTACTTCAGGTGAACAAAATTTCCAACTGAAATTTTATAAATTTTGTAAAAATATCAAATGATGTTATTTAATTATGAAACTTAGTTTTCTAAAGTTATTTTATGTGTAGATTAATGTAGTAATTTTATTTTGGTTAAATAATTATTGGAAATATAAGGTCCTTAAGAAATGGCTTTGTTTGGACAAAAATTGAATTAAATTTTATAAATATTAAATAATGTCCTTTTAAGTTAAAAATTTTTGCGTAACATACCTAATATATTGATTAAATTTTAGTAAAATAATTTTTGAAAATAATCATGTTTACTATTTATTGTAATTATTTTGGATAAAACTGGAAATTTTGTTATTTTATTGAATTAATTAGTTTTTAACAAAATCAAAGTATGAGCGCTATGTATTATGATTTCTAGAAGTTCATAATGATGTTTGGGATACTTGAATTTTATCTTGTGACTAAATTCACGTATTTGCTTAACTTTGACTAATTTTGAGTTAAAACCGTTATTTTTCATAAAAATAAATAATAGCTAGTTTAGTATAATTTATGGTCAATAATTAAACTACATATTTTTGTGAGTCTATAGGATTTGTTGTGAAATTAATTGAGCTCATACGCTATTTATTATGTGTTTTCATGATAACAATCTATATATTAGCTTAATATATGATATAGTAATTAGTGCTAATGTGATATTTGTTAAATATGTAAAGGAGTAATATTTTTGGGTACACAATGAATGATGAGAAACTTAGGAAATGAGGAATTTTAGGATTTTTAATTTAGATTTAGGGTTTATTTAGATTAATTACGAAATTATAATAACATTCGATCAAATTAATAATACGAAAAGATATTTTTTAACATTTGTCAATATTCATTAGTCTTAATTCTTAAGATATCCTAATGATACTCAAAATAATGATCATAATGTTATAAAGTTTACTAAAATCGGATAAGAAATGAATAAGATACAATCAAAATAAGCTTAGAAGCGCAATAATAAAAATGCATAAGAACTTAGTATTGGCCCGTAGTTGACTTGGGGTCTGTATATATTTTCTTACGTGTGATAGGTGAGAAAGGACCACATCATGAAGATTAGGATTTTACACTACTATCAAGCTCGAGTAAGTAGATATTTCTGTTTTCGTACAACTAAACCTATGTTTACGTAACTTAAAGTCAATTGTCTTGCGAATTGTAATGATGTACTAGATTGATTAGATACCCAATTCCATTGTATGACTAATTCATTGATATGTATTTCTGTTTGGAAAACTTAGAAACTGAACCGTTCTTTAGGGTGTTCGCCCAAGTAAACCTTATGCAAAGGAACGTAATGTAAAGTTAAGAAACAAAGTTTAGGGTGTTCACCCAAGTGAACCTTATGCGAAGGAACGTAATGTAAAGTTGAGAAACAAAGCTAAAGTTAAGATAGTTAAATTGTTTATAACATGGAACTTGAGCTTCGTGCTTGATACTAAGCTATTGTCATGGCATGGCACAAAAGGATTTATGAGTCGAGTTTCTAAAAGCTTAAAACTACTAAGTTGGCTTTTGAGCATATAAAACTGTATTGCTCAACTTATTCTGGCCACATTGTGTGACCAGCTACATATTGGATTTTCAAGCTACAGTGGGTGGTTTTGTTGGGGGTCTTACTCCCATGCAGCTCCTTATTGCCTTCGGTTCCTAAACGTTGTATCTAAATTCCTAAGTATGTCAACTAACTAGATGAAAAATGAGAAAAGTATAGGATATCGATATCAATGAATATCATATGCATAAGCATAACACGGATTTTTTTACATAAACAATTTGTATTGATAACTCGAGTTATGAGGTCGAATTTCCCATAGTACTAATCTATGTGAATGTATGTTATGTATGTTTTATGTTTTGTTTTATCCACTCTCACTTAGCTTACAAAGAGCTAAGGGGATACTTGTGTATCCTCAGGTTATGAAGAGAATTGACAAGGTAATATCAGCTAAGGGAAAAAGTTTTTTAAGAGTGCGTAAGATGAAGTCAACTGCTTTTAAAAAAGCCTTACAGTATTTTGATCTTAGTTCCATGAAGGATTTATACATATGAAAAAAAAAAACTATATTTTAGGTTTAGTTAAGTTTGACAGATGTATTTTTTATATAAACAAGTGTTAAGCTAAACTCCGATGTAGTAATCTTTTGTTATAAATAGAACTTTTGTTGAATATAAACAGATATTCCTGCGTGATGGTATATCTTATGTTATGCCTGGATGTGACAATTACTCTTTAATCTAGCCCAAATATCAAGAAATGTGCATTAAAATATCAAAGACAAGTGTCAAATAACATAAACAAAGTCAAGAAATAGTAAACACAGCAATGAGCATGCAAAACTAAACTTAAACCTAGCAAATCCCTAATTGCAACTCGTCATTTTTGTAGCAAATGCAAGTATTTATAATATTGAGCTATAAATCGATCTATAGACACGTGTCACCCTAAGATTGTCTTTATGTTATACGAAACACGGTGTTTAAGGGATTAAGGTTTTAGGTTAAACAAATCGTAACCCTAATTCCTTCTATCGATCAATCAATGTAGACGGTATCGATCAGTTGGTATGGTTAAATCCTTTCAACTACATTTTAGTTCACCACATTGTTCTCTCTTCCAATTGGTTGCTTAGACTGTCAATGTAACCCCAATGCTTCAAGGCATATTGATCAGTTGGTAGTAAGACTACGGATTGATCAATAGGCTAAATTTCCAAACTCCATTGATTTCAACGCTCTTTATCGAGCAATAAGGGCTACCAAGATCATGGTAGCTTGTAAGCACCTACATGCAAGATATAAAATTAACAAAATTCATTTAAATTCAATCCTTTTTCATGCATTTTCATCAATATCACTCAAGTTGGTCCATTTTGTGCATAAACTCTAATTTTATATAAAATTAATTAGTTTTTGCTAAATTTATGCATAAATGTAGGTCTTAAAGTTGCAAAAAATTGCGCATTTTGAGCTGCAATCAATATCCAATTACATTACTTGCAACAACTCAAGTCGAGTCATCACTAAACTCTTTTTCTTCTAAGTTTGACTCAACTGAGTTTACATATCCTTAACTTTGTTGGAGATCATTGGATTCCATGTAATCTTCCATCCTTTATGCTTGAATGAACAAGTATTCTTAAATCCATCATAAACTACTCTCTTATCAACAACCATGGTCGACCCAATAAGATGTGAGACATGCATAAGTGAGAACATCACATAGCACCTCGTCATAATAAGTTCTGACAAAAATAGGCACTAGAACCTGTTTTGTGACATGCAAGGTGCCCTTCTCATGAAGCTAATGCCACTTGTCAAGCTTCAAGTGAGAAGTGGTCAACAACTTCAACTTCTCAACCATAGTTATAGATACAAGACTGGCATAATCCCACTATCGATTATTAGTGTACACAAAGTTCCTTGCACCTTACACCAATATGGAATAAGTTTTCCCTTTGCTCTACCTTAGTTAAAGAGGCAATACTCATTGCTCTTCTCACAACAATACTCAAGAATTCAATGTACTTTGTATTCATGATGATTACCTTCAACTCCTCATCTTCCTCATCGATGCTATCTACTTTAATGATCAGCACCTTGCCTTTAATAACCATGGTTCTTCTATTGGGACATTAAGCAGCCATATGATTAAACCCCTGGCACTTGAAGCATTTTATTTCACTAGTCTTCCTTCCTAATGATTGTTCTTTCTCAATCTTCCGTAACATCTCCTTCTCAACAGCTCAAGACGTCATGTCGAACTTAACCTCTTTAAGCTTGCTTGGCTCCAATCTAATTTGCCCCAGTGAAATAAGTCGAACAGGCTAAGACCTCGAGGGAGCTTGGGCATAGACTTGGCATCTCCAATGCTCTACTCTTTGAGTAACTTAGGTAGCTTCTTTGAGCTTGTCAATTCTTTGGACATCTAACATTTCTCTAGTCTCAAATTTCAACCTACCAATGAATCAAGAGACAGTCTAAGCCTCTAATTCCTTAACCTCACAACGAATTATGAGGATCCAAAACTCTATCACATATTCATCTACACTACATCAACCTTATCTTAACTCTTATAACTTTTTGAATGTATCTTGCATGTAGTGGTCAGGGAACCTTATCCTCGTAATTCTCCTCATTTTAGTTAAAGTTTTGATCTCTAGCACTACTCTCATCTTCAAGTGGCTTATAGGTTCTTCCATCATAAAGTGGCATACCTTGTAATTTCAAGAGCAACTAGATTCACTTTAATATGGTCATTACACTCATGGCATTCAAAAATCTTCTCAACCTTGTCCTCCCAATCAAGTTAGTTGTCTACATTCCTAAAATCAAAGTAGGTCAAGATGTATAACTTAACATTCTTAAGACATCAAGCTGGTCGAACTCCTATTGCCTCTACTTCATAATACTCCTCATTCTTAGTCCCTTCGATTTCATCCAAATCAATCTTTCTATAAGCTCTTTTATCCATTCTACTTGTATAGACTTGCCGATCAAAGTATACATTGACACGATGGGCAACGGCATTAGTTCAATATCTAGCTCCTTGTACTCATTATCAAAGGGGAATAATTCAACATCAATGGGAACGGCCTCAACAAGTCACATTGTGGCCAATTAGCGCACAATGTGAGTTAGCTTAGCCATCATGGTGGCTAGTTCATTGATTCATTCATCAGTGAACTTGGGGGTGGCAATAATCTACCAACAACAACAAGGAACACCACTTTCACTATCTCCTACCATTGCATTCACACTTGAGTCTATCATCATCACAACTACTAATACAAAACTTCAAAATACTACCATGGTAGCTCAATCACCTAATATAGCAACAAACACCAATTCACAACAACCTAAAACAATTGCTTAAACGACACCTTAACAACCCAAGGCTTTGACTCACTTCATAACACCACCTAATACTGACTACCACACTACAAACCAAAAACTATAACTAAACCAACAAAGAAGGCAAATACAAAACAACCACACAACACTTGAAACAATGGCAATACAATTCCACCAACTTCTCGAACAATACTTATAACTTCACTACACTCTAACATAACCCAGTAACTAAATAAAATAGCTTCAACAACAACTCCATCATCACCAAAACTCTAATACCAAGATGATGCAAAAGCACAAACATAGATGGACATACGTTAACATAATCATATGAAATAAGGGATGAATCCAAACCTTAAAATGATTCAAAATCTAAATGAGAGTCAATGGGTAAGCAAACCCTTACATTGATCAATGGATATGATGTACCCCTCAACTTTCATGAATCTAGCAACTTGGTTGATATTATGTACAGCCAAGTTACAAAGATCACTCACCACTTATCTAGCTCAAGGGTTAGATTAGAGTTAGGTATGGACTTAGGCAACTATGGCTTACATAAGAATAAGTAAAAGGATGAAGACAACAAGAAAATTCATTAGGTGATTTTAGCTAAGTACATAGTGTAGATATTTACAAAATCCCCTTTAAGGGAAAAATCCTAAATTTTCACTTTTACCAAAAGGGATACTACACTAGTAATAGTTCACAAATTATGTTACAAGGATAAAAATGACATTCAACAATGAGAATATGTGTTTGACACCCATACAAAAAAGATAATGCTAGAAACACATGTCAGTAGATGAGTGCCTATGGTGTTAGCATTACATAACGAATTCCATACAAATCGATCTTCGGTCAAGGTCCGATAAACAGCATAGACTCTCTAATAGATAGGTCAAAAACATGATAGTCAAGCTACCCATCAAGATAGTCAAGCTATTTAGGTCGAACTGATGGTTGATGTCATCCATCCAAGAGATGGTGTAACATCATTTAGAGCTCAAGAACTCAGACAAGTGGGTCTTCAATAGTAGCCTAGCCTCTTCTTTGGTAAGCTACTAGGAAAGAACTTGCATACTAAGGCAACTAACCTTCGAGCTTAGAAATAGGTAAGTAGGTTAGGTCAAATTCCTATCAAGAACCTTAACATACACTTTTAAACACAAGAATTTGGGAGACTCTAAAGCTTAAGAAGACCTAAAAGAGCAACCTTTATAGTTTTAAGATTAAGAGATCAATTTGGATACTATCAATGATGTTTTCATTTACATGTTGCATGATATTATGAACATCATTATAAGCACCCTATTTTTGTCACTCTTTTTCTATGTTTTATTTTTTGGCCAAGTTTATAGAAAAATATTTGAAAATTTGAAAATACAAAAAATGGAAAAAAGAAATTGAAAAATAAAAAATATAAAGTGTCTAAAGTATTAGAGTCAAGTCAATAGGTCATCTAAGGTCGAAATGGGCAATTTTATAGTCAAAGATATATGTATGATTTAATGAATTTTGAGTCCTCAAAAGATAGGGTTTTATTAGAAATAAATATGTTTAGAGAAGTCTAGTGAAATTTTGAGATCATGAAGTGTATTTAATTAAAATTGGCTGAAGTTGAAAATTAGGCTTTCATTAAATCTAAAATTAGAATTTAAAAAATAACCGAACAAAATGGGACTTAAAATTTATTAATTTTAGTTGAAAAATCATTTGGCATGAGTATTTTTTACTATTTAATTGTCTTAAGGGTGTGTGGACCATTTTTAAGGATGAATTGAACTGAATTGCGTTAGGCCCCAACGTAATCACTTAAAAACAATTTAAATGCACGAATGTTTGAGAAATGAGCAACAGCTCAAACGAAAGTGTTTATATGTGTGTTGGATCACTAGGTTGCATGTTTGATTCTTTCCACTACACATATCCACTTTTTTTTTTTTTTTATCCCTGTCACATGCCAAACACATAACAACTCCTTCTCCAGCATCCATAGCCAAAAATGGAGGGGAGGGGAAAAAAAAAAAGAGACTCAACCACCAAACCTTCATTAAATCTTGTTAAATATTTTATATTTTTACATGGAAATTGATTCAAATATGGGTAATCATTATCGAAAGCTTTCAAATACCATGAAGATTTACATCGATAGTCATAAATAAAAGTTTTGACAAACTTAAATCTTAACCCAAGCTTCATCCTTGGCCACTAAACCTCCTTTTGAGCTTTTAATTAGATTTGAATTGCAAAATCTATAAGAATAAGCTTAGTTAACATCAAAAACACACAATTCTTCATTTGAATAACAATCATGCATGCACACATTCGCACTTTCTCTCTCTAGCACTTGTACACTCCACACACCAAGCCATTACGAACCAAGCAACACATTAGACTTACCACCATTTAAGCAACCAAACCCAACCTCTCTTGTGCACCATCGCAACTCTTAGTTATGTCCACACCAAACCCTAACTAACCACTATCAACCCCCTTTAAAAACTTAACCAAACACCACTTCTCACTCAAAACTAACACCACCTTCAAGTTCTCCACACGAAAAAAGAAACCCCAGAAAACATCGTTCTCTCTCGTTGAACCACCTTAGGCAGCCACATCTAACAACCACCACCATTACTTAATTTTGAAAACCACCCAAACAACCACAACTAACCAAGGCACATATATCTAACCGAGTTTCACTAATAAGATTCTCATAAAATTACAATTTTCTATTTGATTCGTTAGTTAGAAAACATTGTGTGAAGCCCTTGTTTTTGCTACATTTTTGCTTGAAGAAGACCCAACCTACGTCATTTAGATCCATGCTATACAATCACATACGCCCTTCTCTAATGGTCCGATCAGCATACCAATAATTTAAGGTAGGTTTAGATTTGTTGTGATTTTTATTTCTTTTATTGTTTTTTAATTTTACTTTAATAGTTTTTAGTTTTCTTAGTTTTGTTCGAAAACTACACTAATTTGTTTACTTTTCATGTAGGTCTTTAGTTTTAATTAAGTTTTTTGTGTTTTTTTATTTATTATTTGCATATCATGTGCCTATTAGTTGTGCATTATTTGTGTTCACATGATAGAATAAATTTGCATGATCAGTGTCATTGTTTCACCTTACATATGTATTAACACAATTTTTGTTGATTTAGAACAACACAATTTATAGGTTTATTATTTATTGGATTAGTGTTTGGTGTCCTAAAGTTAGTATTTTTCTTAATGTAAAATTGCATCTTTTAGTATGAAATTGCATATTTTTCATATTTTCATTAAATAATGCATATTTTCACAAGATTTGCATATTTGTATTAAATTTTCATATTTTCACAAAATTTACATCTTTCCTTTAAAATCAACATCATTTTTAAAAAAACTTGCATCCTGCATTTAAAAACTACATCTTTTTTAAAAGTTAGGGTATTTTATGGTTTTTTTTCAAAATTAAAGAATTTTTTGTTATGTAGTTGGTTTTTCAAAGTTTAAAAAGTTTAATTTGGTCTTTTTTTCAATGTTAGGATCTTTTTAGGTTTTTTCAAAAATTTGGAAATAAAGTTAGGTTTTTTTATGATTTTTCTTAAAATAAAATAAATAAAGAAAAACTTAAACCTAACTTTTTTAAAAAAATAAAAATAATCCATATGCTAAAGTTTTATTTAAAAATAAAACTACATTGGTTTGATCCCGACTAATAGATATATAGATACTTCTAAGGTAACTCTTAAAAATTAAAAAAAAAAATTTTATAGAAAATTTGTAACAAAAAATTAATAAAAAATCATTTTCTTGCATTTTTTCATTTTTTTATTTTATTAGGAAAATAACAAAAATAAAAACCTACTAATTAGTTAGTTTTTTTTTTCTAATTTTCTACATGGTGGCCCATAGGTTTTTGTAGATTAGCCCCCAAACCTAGTTTTCTCATATTAAAATTTTTCTAAAAATTATTTTTTTTAAATAATTCACATGCTAATGGCTTGATTAGGGTTTTTTCACCCATTAACCCTAATTATTTTCTACCAATTTGAACTAGTTAACATTTCCAATTTTTTTTTTTTTAATTTTCCTTAATTTTATATCGAGCAATTTATATTCAGCGAGTTAAGCTTAATATAAATTAAATTAAGGAAAAATCTAAAAGGGCTCTAAAATCATGATTATAGGTTAGATTGCAGTATCTAGATTCCTATATCATAAGATTATCATATGACCTATCTTTATTCTTTAGTCCATAGTAGAAAATCCTAGAGTTAAGAGAGCATAATTCTTCCATAGTTAGATCAACCTTATAAGAGAATTAATTGATATTTTAATGCAAGCTTAAGTATTTTATCTAAAAAGAGATTCTAGAGAGTATCTTGTTATTATGGTTAGTAAACATGAGATAGTACTAACTTAATTTAGGTATTCTCATGGTCAATAAAATGAAAGATGGAACTAAATGATTATTAACAAAGTTACATGATTAATTCTAGGAGAAGCAATGTCTACATGCTTTTTTTGGATTCTTGAAATCATTATTTAATTGCCTTCGTCCTTTAAATTATTTGAATCTTATAGTTAGTTTATTAGTTAATTAGTTTCCAGGTTTAATTGGCTTCATTCATTAAAATTTTTCATTAGATAATAAGGTTAAAGTTAGTAATAATACTCATAGTTTTTGAGGTACAACATTCATATTCATTTCTCTATACCACAATATCGATTCGTATACTTGCCTAACATCAGCTATATAGGTTAGATCATGCCGATGTACTTCCCCATGTTAATGGACATACCCATTTCTTGATGAATAAGGCTATGTTTTTCAATTATTGCCTACACTCTCTAACTCAAGAGTTACATGGCCTGGATACACTATCGTATTCCTTTAGGCGTGCTTCCCAACATGAAGTGTTTTCTAAATCCGAGTTCGTATAACCCTAATTTTGAATCCAAAGCAAAAACTTATTGTAAGAGGAACCTAAAATGCCATCAATCAATTCTTCAAAACAATCTTTTGGCCTAAGATCTATTCAAGACAAAATCTTATTCATAACACACTAAATCAAACAATTACAAGATCTTAAATGAAAGACATAAATTAAAATCACTAGGAACAATATATGTGCAAAATTAAGGCAAAAGTATGAAAGAGGAAGTTCGAAAGTTTACTTGAAACTGTAATGGAATACTTTTGTAATTGATTTTTATGACTGGTCTTCTAAGTCAATCACACAGCCGTTTTAAGATTTTACTTTGCTCTTTCTAATGATGGGGTGTCAAAAAGAACAAAAAGTATGTATGAGTAAAAGATCTTGACCATATATATATATACAAGTGTCCTATACTAAATTAGGGTGAGAAAATATAAAGTGGGTAGGATACGAGGGTCTACTCATAACCTTCCTAATAAGCATAGATTCTTAAACTTTTGTAACTAAAACCTATCATGCAGCACCTTAAAACTACCTTATACCCTATATCTCGTAGATTTTATAGGGTATAGGGTAACCTGCAAAACTTATACTTTCTTTTTATCTTCCTTCAAAACTTTGTGCTAGACGTATAATTAATATCAAACTTGTAACTACACTATTACTAAGTTAGCCAATAATACTTTGAATAGGTTGCAACATATTTTAAATTGTGACAATATAAAAACTTTGGTAGGTAGAATATAGAAATATTTAACCCTTTGATTGGTTCATGCTTAAAGTACTTTTGTCTTTTCTTTTTAAATCATCAAAATAAAATGTTTATTAAGCGATAAGATTATTATAGACAAAATACAAAACAGTGTACAAGTAATTCTAATAAAATATATTAAATGATAAGTTAAAACTGATATATTTTTAAGGTCTTAATAGATTAAGGATAGTATACGATGAAGAATGAGGCGAAAAAATAGTGTTAAATAGTAAACACGAGCAGTATGTAGTCTTAGAGTTTTAATATGAACTAAGTTTTTATTGTTATTTTCTTTAAGACTAAAAAAATTAAAATAGTATTAATTTTTTATTTATTAATACTATTTAACTATTATTATAAGGTAGATATAGAGTATCTTAAAACCTATATCAAGTATATTTTAGAGTAAGATACAGATTCTATGGTAGATATAGGGTATCATAACTTTATACATGTACCTACTCTTTGAGAACAGGCTCCAAGATATTTCTATCCAAAACCTACCCATAATCCATCTGAAACCTATCCTATAAAGTAGGGTTTAGAAGAGTACTCTATATAATAAGATTATGTACTCACACTTAATATTAACTACTTGTTAACATATTATTATTTCCCATTCAATCCATCGTGAAACTGGAAATAATAGCTCAATCTCTACACATATAGTGACCTATGCTTTATTAGATGCATTAAAGCCCATAACAGCATTTTAAATCACTTAATTTAGAATTTATATTATATGATAACTTTATTGCACAATGATTATTATTAATATATATAAATTCATATGGTTTATTATTAAAATAAATGTAACATAATAGTCCATCCATGGACTAAGTATAGACTACATGCTAAGAGAAAAATTGCATTGTCAAAAGCATCCCTTTTATAAGTTTTATTTTAAAGATATGAATGTACGACAAAAACAAAGTTTTGTTAAGCTTTGATTTTTGTAACTTCTTTCAATAAAGGGTGGTGAAGGCACTGGAAAGTAATTCCAACGAAAGCAAAAAATTCAGATTTTTTTTTTTTTTTGGCTAAATAAAGAAGGGAAAAAAAAAAGAAAGAAAGAAAAGAGTGATGGTTGAAACAACATATCAATGTGAATAATTTGACAAAAGAGATGGATGGATCCATTACAAAGCTAATTCAAAAAAGTGAAAAAGGGTACCCGTACGTTGAAAATGAATAAATTCAAAAAGTACCTAAGATACGTTTCAGACTAGTGAGCATAGGTGATGGCCGAAAACTTTGATTAGTAAGCAGAGCCCAAATTTATCTATCGAACTAAATTTCCATATCAGTTGGCCCTGATGACTAAATTCAACTCAGTAACAGCACGACATTATGAGTTCAGATTCATGGTTCAGTTTATTCGCTTTTCTTTTTTCTTTTTCTTTTTCTTTTTTTTTAATTTTACCCTACCGCTACCTAATAAAATTTATACTTTGATGCTAATTATAAAGGCTGAATGCTAAGGTAGCATACTTAAAAAGGATAGTAAATTCTGTGGCTTTTTTTTTTTTTTTTTTGTTTTTTCCTTTTGGGTTTGGGGCTGAAGTTATATTCAACCAACTTCTGATTTTTCTCCGGTAATACCAAAAGCATAAAACCATATACAAGGATTCCATCAGCATTTCATCCCTCATATCTTTAGTACAAGTATTTTTTTTAGATTTATTAACATTATTTATGGTACATAACACAAAACATAAAAACAGCAACACAAACTCGTGCAAGATCCTAAAAAATCGAAGAAGCTGATGATGAGGATCCTTCTCATTGGAAACGGCAACATCGACACGAACGCGATCTACCAAAAGACGGGAGTCGTTGAATTTCATTTTTTGTTGCTACTCTAGTTTGATGGTTCGAAGAAAGGAAGGCAATTCCTATATTTTGTTTCACGAGATGTGAAAATATTCTACTTAGCAAGGAAACTAATTCCTCAGTCGTACAAGCTAGTTATGAAATAGCTATTTCTGAGTATTTCATAAATTTACCCTCTCGTTATCCGTATCCGTATCCTTAACCCTGCAAAACCTAGTCAACAAACTTCATTTTTATCCTCTCCATACATCTATTCTACATTTAGGAAAGGACCAACTATTACCACCATTTGGTACCTCTCATCCTCTCAAACAATATATTATATAAAAAGATTAATATATCCTTAATAATTCCAAATCAATAAAGGAACGATTTTATTATTAGCTCTTCTTTTTTTTTTTTTGTATCCACTACTCACGTCACGATATTAGTAATTACTCTTTTTAACTACAATCGAGCCATTTAGCAACTGTCTTATTGGTTTGAAATCAAACATGAGTGAAAAACGTGCAATCCAAATGCATTTATTTGTCCTACCTTTAAGAAAAACATGATTTTTTTTTTTTTTTTTGTTTTTTGGCCTACTAAATAAAATATATAATAGTATTTTACGCAGAAAGATGCTTACATTAAAGAGAATGATTAGTTTAGTATGTTTAGAAAAATATTAAACTAATATAATACCGAGTATGATGTACACTCGGGAATCTAGAACAAACGGACATTGGTGTCATAAGCTGCCAACCTACTACTATGTTGAGAAAGAGAAAGAGAATGCGCTGGTGATAAGATAACAATAATGTCACAGTGATCATCCGAAGCCGTCGAAGAAGACGAGCAATGGTCAATGGACACAATAAATAGTCTAGACGAATTGGATATGTAATCAATTATTTGCATCAGGAACGTGGACTTCTAAATCCTCGTGCAAATCATGACGACTTTTAACAAAAGTCACTTATTCTTATTACCTACACTATCACCATGTTCTAAACTTAAAAGTTAGACATTTTGAAAAACTCTCTCACTTTATTCTAAAATTCTTCATAAAAGATTTTTATAGGTCCCATTTACTACTAAATTTACAAAGTTTTAGTTAAATTATAAAAGAATCCAACTTCTGCTAAACTCATAGGAATGGAAATGGGTCTCAAAAAGTGGGTGCTTGGCAAATAAATATGGTTTTTATAACAATAGTTATAAAAAAGAAATACCTACCAAACAATGGATCGGAAGAGAATATACTACAAATTAAATGTATTATATATACCGTAATTCGATTTAGGAATTTTCTTCTTTTTATTTAAATCTGACTGTCTAAATGGGTTTTACCATTTTTTCCTTTTTTCTTTTTTCCCATTGAAGTGGTTGAGCTAATGAAAAATTTAAGTAAATACACTACATAAAAGATAATTGCATGGTTATCTCAGATAAATACACCTAGCCGTTTACGATATTACGATTCTCGTTTATTAAATGGAACCACTTAGGTATTAGAACCTACAAAACACTACATAGTCATCTAGATTGTAGAGTTAATATTAGACATCATAGAGCAAAGAGCTCCAATTGCTCAAAACTGGCTTTTTACGACTTGGGCATAAACTTTGACCTTTTACATATATTGAGACATATCCTAAAAATAGCATTAAAGAAATTAAAACAAAACAAGAATGAGCTGCTCCAGGACTGGCCGTTCTAATGGATTAAAAAAATTACTAATGGTTCTTTTTATCTGTATCACTTTGATGTCTTCTAGATTAAATTTGTGTATCAATGTCTCTCTATGATTTTCCTGTTTATCTTTTATACATGTTTGTTCGCTGAACTGAATTGCGTTAAGAGTCGTGCGTATTTGTATGGATATGGGATGTGACCCGGTGAATAATATTTAAGATGGAATGAACTCTTCTTCCCCATTTGCACGAAAATCAAAAAAACTGAAGGTGTCCGATTCTTTATATTTGGATTAGATTAATAATTGCATCCTTCGAGAAGAGTTGATTATCAATGGTTCCCGTAGTGATGAAGAAACATGAAACTTGCCAGTGCCAGCACCTACAAACTAAAGACGACATTATATATATATATATCCGTCTACTTGTAAGACAATGGAACCAAAGTATCTATAAACTATAGTAAATGATGCAAGGGGAATTGACTCTTTGCATGTGCCTCCATATTAGTCCTTCTGTCCATATTTGTTGATTTTAAAAAAATATATAATAACCATGGAGTGAGAATCACTCAAACTTGCTATAGATAGAGATGTTTACCGAGTTGATTGAGTTCAAAACCAATCCTAAATAGCTTATTCATCAATTGATAAAAAGGTGAATCGGACCAAACCCTTTAAGGAAGAAGTCTAAGTCGGTTCGACGATTCTTGAACCGTAAGATTTTTTCTTTTTCTTTTTCTTTTTTAAAATTTTTCTTAATTATTATAAATAATTTATAAAATATTTAACTTCTTTTATCTTTTAATTAAATTTAAAACTTTATGCCATTGCTCATGAATAAAAAAATTTATTTTTGATTCAATTTTTTTCAATCTCGAAATAATTCATTTAAAATATATGAATATAAATATGTGATGTTATATTATATATATAATATATATATACATTATAGTGTATATATAGAATATAAATTATTATATATTACATGTACAATATAATTGTTGGCATTATATAATATGGTATATTACATATTATATATAATATATATTATGTTTGCATTATATATATGTAGTATATGTATAGTATATTATATATTATTTATACATAATTTTTTAATTTTCGATATTTGCCCAACTCTAAATTATTGAGCCAAACCACTGGTTCAAGGATAGTTTGGCCCACCAATTTGATGACCCACCAACCCTGCAAGTTACCATAGTTGAACCGCCGGGACTCTTAAAACCCAGCAATTCAACAATTAGTTAATGCCCGCTCAAGGCAAGCCTAGGCCACTTCAACAGTTTAACAAGTCGATTCATAGTTTGGAATTATCTGTTACATAAGTCTAGTTGTAAGAGATTAGTGGCTTTAATATATATATATATATATATATATATATAT
>JAMXBB010000012.1:91179491-91234475 GCA_024138015.1 Lumnitzera littorea
ATATATATATATATATATATATATAGTAATTAATATAATTATTTTTAATATATAAAATATATTTTAAAAAGAACTTCTCTCTTGAAAATACATAAATTTTCATTTTTTAATTTTAATACTCTAATTACTACCTTCGTGATAATTATAAAACAGAAATAAATAAAATATAGATAATATAGTTTTCTAAACATCAAATTTCAAATAAATATAAATTAAATATAAAACGAATACAAATAAGAGATAGATTTAAAAAAAAAAAAATCAATTCAAACAGTAGTTATATCTCAATTTGTTCAATTATTGATTTTCAAGTCAAATATCTCTTCTCCACCCGCCACCTTGAAAGCATACAATGTTGACAAAATAGTCTTTTGTAGTGGCGTGGTAGTGAGTAGAGACTCGGTGTTGACTCCCCTTTTCACGCGGCGAACGGGTGAGGATTTCGGAGGTGATGATGACAGAATAGAAAGCGTTTTAGCGCCAAGGACGACATTCCCCTCGTGACTCTTAACTCACAGTCACCGACTCATGACGACAAGCGTGTAGTCATATTGCATTGTATTGTGTACGAAAATGTCTGGTAATGCTTGCAGCTAAAAAAATTCGATTAAATATTTTATACAATTTCTGTGTCCTTATCTTAGTGCATTAAATATGTCCCTTTCTCACGAATTTGCCAAACCTAACTGCATTAGTTTTTACTGATCTGTCCAAGGGGGCATAATGCAGATCTACGTACAAAGAAATTGTACAACACTAAAATCGGATATGCGCAGTCACATTTCTATTGGAAGTGTGACTAATTATTTCAATTCATGACAAAACCAAAATAAATATGGAAATCTTAGGATATAAAACAACAACTAAAAATGTAAATAAATACAAAAAGAATATTCTTTTTATGGACCCTTGGATCTATGACCAATGGAGTGTTACGGGCTATATAAACTTCTAAAGAGTGAGTTTCAAACTTAAAAGATGACTCATTAAAATTGTCACACGAGTCTTTAATCTACACTTTTTATTAATTTTCAATTTTAGGACCTCTGCTTTTTAGAATAAGTCAGAATAGGGTTTTTATCACTCTCCATTATGAGTATTGTTAAGATTGGTCTTAAAATAGGGGGAAAAAAATCCAAAAACTAATTGAAGTTCCATTTTTCTTTTTCTTTTTTTTAATCTCAAGATCTAGATTTCTTTTTTTCTCATTTTAAGACCAATGTCTATGGTTTTTTTTTTTTTAATATTTTAGGAGCTTGCTTTTAATGACACTTGTAAAAAAAAACCACAGAGGTCCTATCTTAAATGATTTTCGAAACCTAAGTCTTAAAATTTGAAAAATATATATCTATAGATATAGATCGTATAATTGAAAATATATATATATATATATAGAAAATTGGGGTCGTTCTAGCGCATTTTCCTCATGAATAGACTTACATGTAGTAGAACCCATGAAAGAGACCATATTGAGGATATATGGTAAACAGAGGATGATGCATTCAAAAACTAAAAAACAGTACATAAGATTCCTAATCCTAATAGTTTGCTATGTAATCTGCAGCATGATTTTATTTTTCTGGGCTTGAACTGCTTCAAATTAATCCATTATGCTACCTTGCATGCACAAATTTAAAATGTTAGCTATTCTGCACTGATACTTTTTTGCAACATCATATCGGATATTATAAGGAATGCTGCTGCTACTACTACTACTACTGAGTCCACATTGATTGAATCCTAATTCAAGATTTTTCTTGCATAATTTTGTAACAAAGTAACGAATGATCGTGTATACTAAGTACATACAGTTAGTATAGGATTGGATGTACAGGATAATTATTTTTGCTGACGTGTATAATAGTTAGTTATTTTCCTTTGTATAAATACCTGACAGAGCATAACAAAATTAACATACATTCAATTCATACAGCTACTGATATTCATTTCCTTCTTCTTCTTAACACGAAGTCCATTCTCCGATGAATTCTGCCAGTCACAATCTCAAAGCTTTTCATGGTATCAGACCAGGTTATATTCGTTTCTAGTTCTGTAAGTCAATCTAGTCTCTATATTTTCATTCACAACTCTTGAAGTTCTGTTTTTCCGTCGATTGGTATGGCGAGTGAGAATTATAATGATCCGCTTCATTTGTTTGGATTGGATAGTCCAGGGACTATTATTACTACTATAATTTTTTATGGTTCAAATTTTTGTTCCATGGAATAGATCGATCCATTTGACATTAGTTGCTAAAGCCAAATTAAGGTTTATAGAAAGGGAAAATATTAAGCCACATTAGTTGCTGAGATGTTGAAGGAACGGCAACAACACTTGTCTACAAAACCAGGGACTCAACCAACAATTCACTTTGCTGGTAATGTTGCTTCTTTTGCTATTGACTCTTGTTTACTTAATGATAGTAGAGTGTCTAGTTGGATTGTTGATTTAGGAGTATCAAAACATATTACTCCTTTTTATCCAAAACCTCAACCATGCACAAAACCTTATTGAGCCTATCAAGATCAAAATGCCGAATGATCATTACAAATTTTTACATACTGTTGATGATATCATTCTTAATGCACATATTGTTTTAGAAAAGGTTCTTTTAGCGCCTGATTTTCAGTACAACCTATTGTCTATAGCAAGGCTTGCGGAACATAATAACATATTTGTTAAATTTGATGAGCTAAAATGTTGTTTTCAAGACTGGATATCTAAGAATATAGTAGCACGAGCTGTATTATATCATGGTTTATATGTGTTGAAGGCTAAGTATTTTGTTGCTGATATAAGGAATGATTCTATGATTCAAGATACTTCTAGTAGTACTGATGCTATAGATTTAAGAATAAAGAAGAATAAACTCGATGTTAATGATGAAAAAAGAAATTTGATTGTAACTATGCCCAGTACTCTTGTATCTACTGTTGAGAAGGATGTCGATGTTGAGCTTCTACACAATAGACTTGGTCATGTTTCCTTTTTGCAGATTTATCGTATGTTAGGAAATAAAGGAAAACTCCCTCTTGACTTTGTTTGTAACACTTATCAATTAGCTAAATTTCATAGACTACCTTTTAATTCTAGCTCCTCTCATTCCTTGCATCCTTTTGATTTATTTCACATTGATACTTAGAGACCTTGCAATACCAATAAATGCATAATTATCCTCTTTTAAATGTAGCACATTTATGTATTTCATTATGCTTTTGATGTGGAATTTACTTGAAAATCAATAAAATCTATGCTTTCTGGACCAGAATGCATAAATAGTGAAAAAAGATCAAATGTTGGTTTGAAATGATTTGCATGTGTCAATAAAGTTTGTTTCATTTATGGACCACTTATGAATCATACACTGTTACGTCCCGAAGTTGTAGAGTCGCAACAGTCCCGCCGTGTAAACCATTCTATGATAGTAACTGGCCTCATAGTGCCTTCCATAGACATGATCTACATAAGGCATCGACGACTCCTCGCTTTGAAGTAAATAGTCCGATTAACAGTTAAACTACAATTATGATAATTACTACAAATTTCTAATAAACATGTATAATTATATGTAAGTCCACAGAGCTTCCCAGGAAGTTTTACATAAACACAATGGTTCACTAAATTACATAATAACTATCAGTCTTTCATCCTTAACTACAGGGATACTCTAGCTACACATCATTATTAAGTAGTTTGATCCTCACACCCCCAGCTTCAAAAGGACTAACCTTTGGGTAATTGTAAGGCGGTATTTTACTTGAATTGTTCAGAGATCAGAACCTGCAAAAGAATCTATAAGGGTATGAGCAACTACAGCTCAGTAAGTTGAATTGGAGACTCATGAATGCATACAAGCACAAACAAAATTATCAATCAATTATTTTCATGCAATGCAATAATCAAGTGTCATCGCACAACGTAGTCCGATCCGTTGTGAAATCAGAGAAATTTCACCCGCTCTAATCCGGGTTAAAAAGTTCCATGTTATGTAGCAGCTCACAACCAAACCCAGGCTTGTGCAATGAAGACCTGACTCCTCTGCGACTACCTTCGAACCATTGACTTCACTTTCGCCGTAACCTTCTCTCCTGTCACTTAGTTCGACTGAGGATAAAGAAGGGACCATTATGCAATCTTGCGTTATCCCTTTCGAAGGGATCGGTATTTGGTTGGAGAATCCTAATGACCCCCTAACGGGTTGCAATGCATGACATTTTAGGTTATTAACGTCGAATAAGATTAAATTTTATTTAGGGTTTTCAAACAATTCACACCAATTCAATCATACCACAAAATCTATCATATCACAATTTCAACACGAATTCAGATACGTCAAACACATGCGTAAACTACTTACAATCACAATCGTATACAATCCTAAGTCTCCGAGTACCACACAAATAGTACTCTATTACAATAAATAATAATCCAACTTACTTGGAATTTTCTCAATCGCTCGATCCTTTAGTCGCAAGCCGATTTGTATCTAGGTGTCCTATAATACAAATAGGTCTTTTTAGTACTTATACTTTAAGGATTCATATTCTAAGTCATAATTTAACTCATTTTTCCATGTATACCTATTACGTACTAATGATTCGTTGTACTCTATTTCGGGATTCGAATCCTAAATTAGATTTTAATTTTGATTCCTAAGCCTTAAATATGCTCGAATCCTAATATGACATTAACCACATTAAGCAAGAGTATTCAAATATTCTATTGGGTCTTAATTCAGTATTCTAAACTATTTGGTACACGCTAACCCTAATTAAGGTATCGGATTTATTCCCGATATGAGAAAATCTTACATTTTTAGACATTTACTTAAAATTAAATGTTATTTCAGATTTATTATTTTTCTAATTTCTATTATAATATTATCTAAATAACCCTAATTTTTTAGATTTATTAATTTTCAATTTCACATATTACTAATTTCTTACATTAACTACCTAATTTCCTAAATTAACCATACTTAATACTCCAAAGGCTAGGATTAGGTTTCCACATCAGATATTAGCATCCCTAAACATATAATTACTATCTAAATCAGTAATTAGTATCTTAATCACCTAATTAACCCAAAATCATCCAATTTTTCCATCATTTTAGGGCTAAAAATTAACTTAAAAATTTTGAAAATTAATTTTCAAAAAATGGCTTTATAGCACTGTTCTATATCACATGAGCATCCTACAAAAAAAAAATTGAGCTCCAAACTACACTCCTAAGCCTATTTATTTCTAGTTCTAATCATGCTCGGTTTTATTCAATTTGTTAAGAACCCTATATTTTCAGACGTGATTAAACTAAATCACTATTTTTCCCTAAATCTACATACAATAAAACTTCAGAATAACAAGTTTCATAATTTTCTAGGCAAAATAACTAATTTTACTAAATTATACAAAATTGGGACAATTGTGGGACTCACCCGGTTCAATGCTTTATGGCCGTCCAAACCTGGTCCAAGGTTGTCGGCCGGCCTAGACGGTGGCTCAAGGGTAGGGTGGTCCGAGTGGTGGCTCGGTCCGAGGTGGTCTGAGGTGATGGCTCGATCCCAAGTGGTGGCGAGGTGTGGGTTTAGCTCACTTGCCCTATCTGCACAGTTTTCTTTTCTTTTTTTTTCTGGATTTTCTCTTAAATTTTTTAGTCTCTCGATTTTTCTTTAATTGCTCACTGCCCAAATGAGTTCTGAAAATTTTTCCCCTATTTATAGACATTTTTGGTAATTAATATGTATTAATTAGACATGACATTGCCCCAATTCCTTGATTTTTGGCCTTTATGTTGCCTAATTTTAATTGATTAATTATTCTTTTTCATATTCTGACTTACCACGACTAGATTTGCATCATTCCACACTCTTCTGATTTTTTCACAATTAATTTATAATTTTCTTTAATTATTTACTAATTTTTTGGCCAATTTAGGTAATTTCACATATTTTTATCTAGTAATTTATTAGTTATTAGATTACATTTTTTGCCTTTTCGGTAATTAGCAATTATTATGCTTAAAATTTAAAAATTTTATAGTCTTCTATTTTATTACTTATTTTCTTAAATTCACATTTATGGGGTCATTTTTACTAATATTTCTCTTAATAGTTTATAATTTGGGTTTAATCGGATCCTTTAACTAATCGCCCTTAAATTTGTATTCTAAGTTCAATCATACGATCACTTGGCTTAGCTTTAGGGCTTACATACACTATTATCATGTATCAAATGTAGCAACGATTAGAATCTCAATAACAAAGCACAACCACATGAACACTAAGGATAGCAGCATCTGATCCTAAGCAGCACAGTAGTTGCAGCAATGGAGCAACACCAATCGACTTTAAGCAAAATTCAAGAGCTCCACTTCATTTGGACTTGTTGCCAACCATGGAAAATCACAATGCACACAACTTAAGCTCTTGAAGGCCTCATAGCAGCCTAAGACAACCCCAGCAGCTTTGTTACAGCTTAAGCTCCTTGTTAATCAGGTTGGGGAGTTGAAATCAAGAGCTTCTAGTGAGTTGAAAAAGGGAACCTCACCAGTTAGCTCAACACCAAAGTTTTCACTTCTTTAGGACTACAGTAGTAGCTCCATTTAATGCAGAACATAGTAGATCACTACACTCCAAGGCCACATAAAGCAGCTTTGAATTTATTATAGAAGATAGCTTGCTTTGGAGAAGTTGAGTAGCTGCTAGCATAGCCAATTAACAAAGAAATACATGTGACTTAAGTTCGCAACAGCTTCTATTCAACAATTTCAAGCTCCACGTACCATACAGCAGCTGTATACTAAGCCACCTCTATGGACAACAACTACAATCCAACAATAAAATATATAACAGTTGCTCCACTCAATAACAACTTTGACAACTCTAAGTCCAAAGTACACTCTCATACGGAACCAATCAGTTTACAACAGCAAACTAAATTATTAGAGGAAAAATATGCATTGCATTTTTATATTGAGTTAAGCTTGTAGAGTTCCATTTTGATTGTTCTTATTACAAGCTGTGACTTCAATTAGTGGAGAATGAAGAAGGAGAAACAGCAGTTGTACTCCAAATGTGTTTCAAACATGGATAGCAATGCCAATTGAGAACCAAGCATATGCTCAAGCTCCAATCCATGGCAAGCATCATCTCTATTCAAGTTGCAGCTGCAAGTGGCACCCAATTGGTGCTCTAAACATCTCTAATCGAGAGCCACCAAGCATGTAGCAAGCCAAGAATCAATCGAGCTTCCAACCAAAGCAGTAGTTGAATTTCAACTTCCTATGGCCACCAAACAGCAGCATCTCGCGAGCTCTATCATTAAACAACCACCAATTACCTAGTCCCAAGCAGCTCACTTTTGGAAATTTCAACAGTTTAAAAAGCTACAGCACTTTAAGCACATGAATTGATAGCTGAAACTGAAAATTTTGTTAACAATAGCTCAATCTACTGAGTTTATAGAACTTCATTTTTATTGTTATTATTTTCTTTATTTTTACAAGTCATGAATGTCACTAAGCAACAGCAGTAGCCATAAGTTCCAAGTGTAGCAACCGAGTATGTTCCTTGTCCAGATACGTGACCAACAAATCAACAAATAGAGCACAGCCCGAAGTCCACTACACAAGCAACTCACGGCCTGGTTCCAATTTGTGACAACAGTTGCAACCTCTTCATTTAGTAGCCACGACATCCCAAATCGAAAGCAGCAACTAAACAATATGATCAAGCTTCCTAACAGCAGAACTATTCTAAAGCGAAACTAAGCAACTGAATTCACAAACACAAATGGCAGCTCCTTAGACACATCCTGTAGAAAATTGCAGCAGCTAAGACACTTCAAGAATCAACCGAGCACCTCCACTTGACCAAGTCGAGCAGCTCTGTTTATATTCAAGCCAAGACCGAGACCAAGCTAAGCTGTTGATGTTTAACTGCAACAGACATGACCAAGCTATGAAATTCACTTGCGAAGCACAATTCAATTGAGCTGCCCAAGTCAAACTTTTACAATACGTGGGGGCTGGAAGATTGGAACAGTTAAACAAAGCATATGTTGACACCAGTACTGGACAGTAATTTAGAGAATAGTGGTTGCTAATTTTTTTCCTTGTCTTTCTGGACTTGGACCGTGTCAATGGAAGGCCCATGGGATAATTAAAAAGCCATTTGTGTAATTTTACTAAGTAAGAGAAATTGTGTAAGGGGCAACAGCTTTGTGGTGGATACACGAACCAAGCACCTACATGAAATGTGAAGAATACGTGGGGAATTTATAAAGAGAAAAATGAAAAGCTGATGGGGGGGCTTAAGTCAACCCATTTTTGGTGAAGTAAGCCCATAAGTAGACAAATGAGAAAAGAGGGTTTCTAAAATAAAGGAGCCAAAGATGAAAAGAGAGAAAGGCAGGAGACAACAAACGAGGATAGTAGTTTTACAAGAGAGGAAACTAGGAGTAGCATTTAGAGACACAACAACAGCTAGAGCTTATTTTTGGCTAGTATGGTTAAGAACATAAATTTTATTTTTGTTTTACTTTATTAATTTTAGTATGTTTTGTTTATTTTTAGGATTCTAAATCATTTTGTTGTAACTCACTAGAGGATCATCCCAGATTCCAAATGAATTGAGATTTGCTGATTTTATATCAGGTTTCGAAATTAAATATACCAATTGAGGTGTTTTCTTTTCTTTATTATTTCAATTTATATGTTTCTTGATTCATTTAGGTTTCGCAATGTGATATTATACTTAATTTATTTGAATTTTGTATTGATAAATTAGATTAGTTAATATGTTTTGTGTATTATTTCGATATCGATATCGAGTATTCGAGTATTTTTCTATTATGTTCATCATCTAATTATTTTGTACTTGGCATTACTTTTTAGCTAGATAGAGTTATAAGATATCCAGAAAGGTTTCAATAACTCGTGTTGAACATAGTTTGAATTTTTTAAAAAGCTTGTCATAGGGATATGCGGTTTTTTAATTAAATTCGTAAACTCACGCACTTAATATAGTTGGAAATATGGTTCGGGTCATAGACACATGCTTAAATTAAATTTCTAACTAGAATAATAATTTCGGTGTGAACAAATTATTATTTACCCGATAATTATAGATAAATTACCTTAGCAGGTGAATTTATATTATAATTAAAAATCCGCTACTCTAGAAGATAGGTAAGTTCTAGTAAGTTTAGTTAAATCCATTTTAGTCGATTTCAAATATCAATTTAAGACCTCATATCAATTCAAATGAGAGTAAATTTACAAATCCCAATTAGATCTCTTTTTATCTCCTAGACTCAAGACCTTCATAGAACAGTTAAAATATTTGGTTTAGTGTTCACCTAATTAATTAGTTTTCACTCACTTCTAGTTTAATTATCGATAGCTTAGCTTAGCTTAGCTTAGGGAAAAACTCAAATAATTTACTACTTAGCATCTAGCACCTAGCAGCTGGCTCCCTGTCGAATACGACCTTAACTCATCGTTTTGTACTACTTCCATGACTCAATACACTTATCAATTCACACTCACGCTTTCAACGAATCAGTCAAGCAATACTCCATCTTTAACTGTTAGCAAATATTTCCTAACCATTGTTGATGATATGAGTCGTTAGACTTAGACCTTCTTGATGCCACACAAACATCATGCTCTTTCAAACCTAAAACAATTCATAGCCTTTATTCAAAATCATTTCCATACTACACCTAAAATTATAAGAATCAATAATCGGGGAGAATTTATGTCACAAGATTGTTAAGTGTTACTTCAAACATTTGGGATTGTTCATCAACGTAGTATTGCCTATACACTACAATAGAATGAGGTAATAGAAAGGAAACATAGACACTTACTTGACACAACTCAAGCCTTAAGAATACATGCGAATTTACAAAAGAAATTTTGGGAAGAATCTATTTTGGCAACTACTTCTCTTATAAATCAAATGCCAATGGAACAATTGCAATGGAAGTCTCCTTATGAGCCATTATATAAAAGAGTTCCAACTTATGATAATCTTAAAGTTTTTGGATGTTTATGCTATGTTGGAACTACTACTCATTTGAGAGATAAATTTGATGCTAGAGCTAAAAGATGTGTTTTCTTGGGATACCTTATGGGACAAAAAGTGTATAAAGTATATGACTTAAATACGCATGAAATGCTTGTAAGTATAGATGTACTCTTTTTTTAAAATCCATTTCCCTTTTGAAAGGATGAAGTTTCATCCGCTATGGGTGGCAAGCTTCATACTACATTGTTTCCTTGTTATCATTCAAACATATATGATGAGGCATGAGGTCATAATTCTGTTGATGTGCCTGCAGTGGATTAGGAGACAGTAAATAATCCAAATTCTCCTCATGAACAATCTATCTCATTTACAAATGATAATATTTTGAACAATGGTTCTGTTGTTACACTTAAGAGATCTATATGTGCTAAACATATACCGTCTTGGCTTAAGGATTACATTCATGCAATGAATATATACTCATCCGTTCCATCCATTACTGAAAACTCTATTCAAACTAGTTTATCCACATACACCAATCTCCTCTTCAAACTAGCTTTCTTCTCATTTTTGCAAAGGAGTATATTGATTCTTTAGCTCATGTTTTTTCAATCCATGAACCACAAAACTATCATGAGGTTGAACAAGATCCACGATGGATAGAAGCCATGAACAATGAATTATTAGCTCTAGAAGCTAATCATACTTGGCATCTTGTTCCCTTATCACATGATAAAAAGGCAATTGGTTCAAAATGGGTTTATAAAGTGAAATACAAATCCAATGGTTCTATAAAGTGATTAAGGCTCATTTAGTAGGAAAAGGTTATAATCAAGTTAAAGGTGTTGATTATACTTTTACTTTCTCACCTATAGCAAAATTAACTATTGTGAGATTACTTCTTGTTCCTGCTTCTTTAAATGGTTGGTTTGTTCATCAACTTGACGTTAATAATGCATTCTTGCGTGGTTTCACTGAGGAAGAGATTTACATGTTGCCACCGGCAAGATATGAGGTTGCCAAACCAAATCTTGTTTGCAAGCTCATCCATTCTCTTTATGGTTTAAAACAAGCATATCGCCAATGGAACAAAAATTTTACTAAATTCATTTATTCTTTGGGTTTTATACAGTCTAAAGTAGATTATTCCTTGTTTGTCAAAACTAATGGATCAGTTTTTATTGCTACTTTAGTCTATGTTGATGACATATTGTTAATGGGAAATGACTTATCTACTATAGCTGCTATTAAGGAAACCTTAGATAAGGCATTTGCTATTAAAGATCTAAGGCAAGTTAGGTATTTTCTTAGCTTAAAAGTGTGTTGCACCCTTGCTAGTATGTTTCTCAACCAAAGGAAATTTGTAGTTGATATTTTGCAAGATACTGGGTTAACAGTAGCCAAACCATGTCGTGTCCCATTTCTTGCTAACATACATTTGAATAACTCTGATGGTGAGTTATTATCTGATCGTACACTCTATCGAAGGTTAGTTGGTTGATTGTTGTATATGACTATCACTAGTCCGAATATCTCATTTTCTATACAGCAATTAAGCCAATTCGTTTCTCATCCTTACACTACACACATGAATGTCGCATTGCACTGGCTATGGTATTTGAAAGGATCGATGGACCAAGGTTTATTCTATTCCTCACAGTCTTCTTGTCCCTTAGTTGGTTTTTTGGATGCTGATTGGGGATCTAATAGAGTTTATGACCAGTCTCTTTCTAGTTTCTGTATTTTTCTTATCTCATTTTTAATATCTTGGAAAACGAAGAAACAACTAATGGTAGCTACATCTTCTGCTGAAGTGAAATAACGAGCCATAGATTTTGCTACAAAAGAAATTTTATGGCTTTCATATCTTTTATAAGACTTACATATTCCCATTTTACTTCCTATTTCCCTATTTTCTAATAGTAAATCTGCTTGTTTAATTGCAAATGACCCCTATTTCCATGGTAGAATGAAGCATATAGAACTTGATGTGCTCTTTATGCAAGACTTTATTTCTTCAAGATTTCTATCGTTACAGCATGTTCCTTCTTCACAGCAGCTAGCAAACATCATCACTAAAGCCATTCCTGAATTACAACTTCAACAATTTCTATCCAAGTTTATCCAAGTTAAATTTACGAGATCATCCAACTTGTAGGGTTGGGGGGGTAAGGTGGTGGTGTGCGTAATAAGTAACAAATGATAATGTACACTGAGTACATATAGTTAGTATAAGATTTCATGAACTGTCGACCATCGGTCCCATTACTCGCGTAAGGTTTCAAGGCCTCCAATCCCTCACCCAAAGAATCCTATCTCGACAACTTGCCGATGATGAGAAACTTTACACTGAAGGAGGATGGCTGAACTCCTTAAGCTCCCTACATTGTTATACATTGATCTATACTCTCGATTGTGATGATGCCAACTATTCCCTTACTAAAGACCTTATACTAAGTAATCCGACCAACTGCTACTAAAAGGTTCTTACCGAGTGACAAGTGACGAGAGACTTACTTACCGACTGAGTAGTTTTCTCTAGGCCTATTATTATTTCTCTTGTCACCCTCTTCTCATCTCAGCCTCTTTATTACCATAACATCTTAATCCCCCTCACCTGCTGTGTTCAAAGAATCTTTGTAGAGGACCAATGTTGCACTACCACCTATCTACCTCATCTGACATTGTACTACTTTTCCATTTTTTTTCTTTTATCCTTTTTACCATTTTTCGTATGTACTAGGAATCTCTTTCTTATATATGCTTTCTTGTAATTTCTTTATTTGTAAAATAGTCTTAGGGACTTACTATCCCTTTCCCTAGTAAGCCAGACAATCAAACTTTACACATAGACATTGAATATCCTATTCTTGTGAGACAACCCTCTCCAAGTCCATTTTTCATACCTTTTTATCTAATATTACCGAGTAACTCAAGATTAGTGGTGAGTAGACCTTGTCATTAACTTGTGCGTCATATTAAGTAAAGTGTCAAGTCATGTTGTGTTCGTTGGTGTGTCATATCCTCCAAGCAGCTTTACATCAGCTACTCTAGTTCGTCCATGGACTAATTTCAAAGGACCCATTTAGCTCAGATCTATTACAGTAAGTCCTAGTGATAACTAAGCTCTTAGGCACATCATATAATCCTGGTATTAGAGCCTAAGGTTAAAACTAAAAGCTGTGTAGTGATAGTTAGTCTACTATTCGAGATACTTATGTGTATGGGTCGAAGGTTTTCCTATGTGGAGTGTATTTTTTGAAGCTTTATTTTGAGAATGTCAAATCCTAATATTCAGGGAGAGATTAATAATGCCAAAAGTGATGCTCATGGTCATGATTGAGTTACCCAACAAACACCACGTACTACTGATGAGCAAATATAAGATCTTGCTGCTATTGTAGCCAACTTAGCTGTCTTAGTAAATAAAGTCTTAGAAACTAGACCGCATGAGAGAGTTGCTGAGTAGGGCTGAGAGATGAGAGATAGGCTAAGAAGGTAGATGAATAAGCGAGCTCTAGAAGCCTTTCCAATGAACCAAGCATCATCGTAACGTATTGACAAAGTCACAAGAAGAAGGTTG
This sequence comes from Lumnitzera littorea, assembly GCA_024138015.1. Taxonomy (NCBI): domain Eukaryota; kingdom Viridiplantae; phylum Streptophyta; class Magnoliopsida; order Myrtales; family Combretaceae; genus Lumnitzera; species Lumnitzera littorea. The sequence continues at coordinate 91,193,108 of JAMXBB010000012.1, forward strand.
GAGTTAGACAAAGTGGAAGAGTATAAAGAAGAAGAAGACCAGTATGTTGGGATTGATGAGCGAGAGTATAGAGCACCAAGAGCTACTAAACACCTTAAGGTGCAGACTCTAAGCTTCATCGAGTTTGATAATGCTAATAACTACCTAGATTGAGAAGAGAAGATAGAAAAGATACTCGATTTCTACGATTATGAAGATGTTGTCTGCATTCGAGGGTGTAAATCCATAAATTTTTCAACCTAACATCAGAAGTAGACTTAAGTATGTTAGATATTTTTAGAGGTTAACAAGGCTAGTGAAAGTGAAAACCTTAAAATAACTAATCAATCGCGTATAAAATTTTTTTACCCTAAACATATGTAAACACTAAAAATTTTATCCGAAAGTGATAAAAACCCTAAAACTATAACTTTAAGGATATAAAAGCACTAATTTACCATAATTTACCCTAAAACCCTAATTGATAATATAACCTTAGTATTATATTAAATCATTGATAAAAGATTAAAGATAACTTTCAATCATTCATAAATACATATAATACTAAAGCAATCCCTTAGAAACTAAGATGTTGCATCATAGATCACATTCATCTTCTAAGTATATAAATAGGTTAGTATTATAGAGAGTTAAGAGTTTAATTGATGCTTATGTTACATGTAGTAAGTATCAATATCCTAAATGACACTTTTCATGATAATTACATTAAGTAACTTACCAAATGATTTATATAAGATATAAATACCTAAAGGAAGATCTCATTACCTATCCTTACTAATCATTTCACTAAACCCCATGTTTCCTCTCATTTCCTTAATCTTCTTCCTAATTTCCCCTAATTATTTCATTATGTGCACTAAGATTACATGTAAATTTAAAAGGTTGACTAAGTCAACACATGTTGACTAAAGCCAACATGTTGAAAAGTCAACAAAGTTCATTATCAAACTAGAATCTTCCCTTGCTTTCTATTGAATTCTCTTCTCTTCTTTTGGATTTTTTTCCCCTTTTCCCTTCTTGTTGCCATCCACTCTTGTCCCCCTCCTAGACCCCACTTGTCTTCAATATAAAACAAAAAATACACAACACAAAATCCCTTTTCTTCTTCCCATTCCAAACAATCACTCTCTTGTCCCCTTTTCCCTCAAACTTTTCAAATCTATTTCCATATTTCAACAACTTTTTATACACTAAATAAATTGATACCTCTCTTACATATTACAAGGAGCAAAAGGTATGTTGTTATGTATTTTTCCATCTTATTTAGTAGTTAGATGAATAGGTTAGGTTAAGTTAGGGAAGGAAGCTTATGTAATATGTACATATGTATTGTTGAGAGTGAAAGTTCCATTTTTTTTATGCTTAGAAGTGTAGGAATACTTAGTAAATGGAAGAAAAACATGTGTACATGTACTTAAGTATATGTATGTAAGAGTACACTTGGTAAATACATATAGGAAGACCCTTGTACATAAGTATCCATTATGTACATAACCTAAAAAGAGGTATATACTAATTATACATACATATACCTTGCTAAATACATCCTTAAAGTGCAAAAATATGAAATTTGTGAAGCATTCTTAAGAGGGAACATTAAGCACACGAAAATACGTATAAAAATACTTATGTCACCGCATATGTGTAGGGTATGTGTATTAGTATACGTATGAGTACACAAGTATACATATTAGTATATTAAAAATATAAGTATATATATAACATATGTATAAACTGTATGAATACATAAAGACAAGAGTACATATGTAATGGATGATGATGTAAGCAATGACATAATCAAATAATGATGTAAGTAATGACATAAGCGATGACATAAGCGATGACATAAGCAATAACATAAGCGGTTGATGACATAAGTGATAACATAAGCAATTGATAACATAAGCGATAGCATAAGCCTCTAAGATAATAAACCATAAGATCATTTAAGTGTAAGAATTAATGGCTAATGAAACCATTAACTACTAAAATAGGCAATAAGAATAATTAAGCTTCAATAGTTAGAATTTCAATAAATTTAGTCTATATCATAAAACACAGGTTTTAACATCTAAAATGAACAAATCCGTATGAATGTACATCCGAAAACAATGAAAAACGACTATAAATTGGTAAATATCAGAAATAGAATGAAAAAGTTATATACGATTAGTAATAAAGTCTAATCGAATAAAAATTGATAGTAATCTAAGTAGAATTAGGTAAATAGATATCTAGAATTACTAGTTAATTCAATTGCTTGCTATCGTTATTTTATCGTAATGATTAAGTGATCCTAACGCGGGCAAAGATCTTCTAATTGATTAGTACGACTAAAGCAAGTCGTCATGGCCAAATAAGTATTTACCTTATGATTCCATGCTTATATGTGATTGCAGATAGTGAACTTAAATGATATTGTTAATTGATTGTTGTATGGGGTCGAGAAATGCTTGTGTATGTTATTATGTGTTGAATTGTGAATTTACCTTAAGTACAAATAATAATTTGTTGTTGCATAGTAATATAGATAATGATTGTGTGTGCTATTGGATGGTCATACCATAATTGGACTAAACTATACTCGTCTCATAAGAAGAAACTAGTACATGCATTGCATGGACATAATTCCGACAGTCATATCACACGGAAGTAGAAAAAGGCCATTCGGGGGTTGTTATTATAAATTTATTAGTTTAGTATGGTGCACTTGTACAAAATGATCTTACCTTAACCCATAGAAATACTAGGCATTGAAGGCACCAACCGCTTAGCTAAAAGTCGAGTCTAGAGGCCTCCGTTTAAGGGCGAATGTGGATTATGAGAGCCCACTTATGATTATACTAGAACTTGGTTTTATGAAAATAAAGGACTTGTTTAATTTAAGTACGGAATGTGGAGTTCCGTAGTAAAGTAAGTTTTAGTATATTACCCGGATCTAACTAGTGTCATGTATACTCCAACCCTGACTTTGGAGGGCGTTAAATCTGAGTTGCGTATATTGACTAGTTAACTATACGTATTGTTTGGCATCCTATTTGTTCATTCATTCATATACGTGAATATAATGTATTTTTAACTTACTTGTAGTATGGCTGAAGGTTTTGCTCACTAAGCTTAGCCTTATACCCCCTTAAACTTTTGTTGCAAGATGGCTTATTTGTTGAGGCTGGCCGGAAGATGCCATAAGTTAGCTTAAGGACCTGGACAAGAGCAAGCCATTCAATGTGATGAGAGAACTGACTATGCAGACTTTTACTTATATACTATTATTTTGTTAGTAATATAAACCTAGATGTACTAAATTACTGCTTACTGTAAACTTTATAGTTTAAATTTTATATAAATATGTTTATGTGATGATATCATGTGGATCTATATGTTCTTAGGAAGCTAATGATTGTAGAGCCTAATATATTGTGTGAAGAGTTCATGAGTGGAAGGGTAACCAATCAAGGGTTCTTCATACAATATACAACATCTGCCACAACTAAACAGTCCTCAATTCGTGACAAAAGGGGTGTGTTAGAATATTGTAGATATATGGCAATGTAGTGGAAGAAACTACAAAATGTTTGTGTAAGGGCCCAATGCAAAGTTCGAACATAGAACGAAATGAAGAGAGTTCTGAGAAGTAGGTTCATTCCCAAATACTACGAACAAGAGACTTTCCAACAACTCCAAGACTTAAGGTAAGGTAACAAATTAGTAGATGACTATATTCTAGAGTTTCGATTACTCATGATACAATGCGATGGTACAGTTCATCTCTAGGCTACAGGCTAAGATTGCTAACATCGTGAAGCTGCAGAGCCTCACAACTCTAAATGAAACCATCCGTATGGCACAAAGAGTTGAAAGGCAACGGCGGAACTAGGTTTGATGCGAACCGTGACCAAGAACAGATAAGGCCAGTTGTTAAATGGGTCCAAGCTTACATAAAACTCAAAAATGGGGTAATGGGGAAAGGTACGAAAGGGTAAAGAAATGAAGAATGAAAATGATAAGCAAAACCCACAGACAACTACAGAGAATATGACGCACTAATGGAACTTCCAAGGACTCAAGGTACAATTCGATACAATGCATGAATTGGTCTAATAAGGTTACTCGACACCTAACCTTACTTAAGGGAAATGATAGAAGTGATGCCAAGAGTAAACAACAGTGTTTATGCAAGGAAGAAAAGTGCTCAATTACATTGAAAGTAATCTAATCTCTTATAGCTACAAGTATAAGGGTATTTATACCCATAAGTTAAAGCAACTTACCCAAAAAGGAAAAAGTCAATAAGGACATTTCCTAAAGAAGCAATGTACACAAGACAAAAGAGTAAAAATGAATATATAAGGAAAATAATCATTGGTGCTACAGATTCAATATATGATACTCTACAAATGGCAATGCAGCATTGGTGAGGTTGTTAGGACATAAGAACAAAAAGTATGGACAGATGGGTTTGTCCGAGCAAGGATGGCTTAGTCAGCCCAGTCTCTCTCTTTCGGCTTCTTAAAGAGTAATCGTCAACTCAGAAATAGAGAATAATCGTCAACTCAGCATACCACGGAATAATGGGTAATCATACAGCATGACATTAGAGGTGACTCGGCAAGGAAGTATTCGTCCTTAATAAGGATTGGTTAGAACATAAGGATTTGTCGTGCCAGCCTCTCTAGTCCTTGGGCTCGACTGCGAGTTAGGGGCCCCATAACTTGATTCTCATCAAGGTTAGTCGGATGTTAAGTAACCGACCAATGCTACTAAATAAAAGTAACCTACCAAGTCAATTAGGGAATGACAAAGAACTAAACATTTCCGAGGTGGAATGTTAAGGGTAGATGTCGAGCCGACTAGAAGAAAGTCGAGGTAAGAGCAAGATCAAGGAACCTAAGATCCGAAGAGACCAAGGTCAGAACTCAGGAAGAAAAACCCAAGAAATTAAATGTTTCAAATGTCTCGGTTATGGACATATAGCTAGTCAATGTTCAAACCATCGAGTCAAGACTATAAAAGGGGACAAGCTGTAATTTGAAGTAAAAAGTGCCAACGAAGGAGAGGAAGAAGCAGGAGTCGATCAAATGTTAGAGGAATTTTAGTAAGACCCCGATGCCAAGATTCCTCCTGAAGGTGGTACTAAGTATTACTTTGTTGTTTAAAGATCTCTCAATGCTTTTGTGGCTAACAAGAATGAGCAAAGAGAGAACCTCTTCCATACAAATTGTTAAGTGAATGGTAAGTTATGCACCTTAATCATTGACGGAGGGAACTATACCAACATCATTGCATAAGAGGTAGTCAAAGCCATGAAATTACCAACCCTCCCACAACTTAAGCCATATAAGATTCACTGGCTAAATGAAAATGGAGGCTTACATGTTGCTAAGCAGGTCAAAGTACCAATTACCATTAGCGATAGATACAGGGACGAGGTGTTGTGCGATGTCCTTCTAATGTGCTCTTCTCAGATATTACTTAACTGACCATGGTTGTTCAACCTAAAGGTGTTACACAATAGGTATAGGAACACCTACATGTTCTAGAAGGATGAGAAGAAAATTGTATTGACACCCATGAGTCCTAAAGAAGGGCAAGAAGCCCAAGTGCAAGTTGCTAAATCACTATAACGGAAGTCCTTAGTGATTTCCCGAGCTCAGTTTACCTAGGAAGTCAAGGCTGAGGATTATGTGCTCCTTTTAGTCCGGAGACTCTTAGAGGTTAGAGAAGTGGAGAACTTACCTACCAAAGTGCAACAAGTACTTCAAGACTTTATCAACCTATTCCCTATCGAGATGTTGAAAGGTTTACCTCCCTTGAGAGATATTAAACATTGCATTAACCTACAACCAGGAGCTACCTTACCGAACCAACCTGCTTACAGGCTCAATCCCGAGCAGGCAGCTGAACTAAAGAAACAAGTCGATGAGTTGGTGGATCATGGATATGTCTGTAAGATCATGAGTCCTTATGCCATATCAGCTGTACTCATGCCAAAAAAGGATGGAACATAGCAAATGTGCATTGATAATTAAGCTATCAATAAGATCACTATTAAATATCGATATCCAATCCCATGACTTGATGATATGCTTAAGGAGTTACATGGCACTTGCATCTTTTCTAAGATTGACTTGAAGAGTGGCTACCACCAAATACAAATGAGATCTGAGGATGAATGGAAGACGGCCTTCAAAAAAAGGGATGGTCTATTCGAATGGTTAGTGATGCCATTTGATTTAACTAATGCGTCGAGTACATATATGCGGCTAATGAATCATGCGCTTAGAACATTGATCGGCAAATGCATTATAGTTTATTTTGATGATATTCTAGTCTACAATACCGACCTTATCACTCATGTCGAACATTTAAGATTAGTGTTTAGCATACTCCACATTGAGAGATTATTCAACAACCTGAAGAAATGTATGTTCTATTAGAACGAGGTTGTATTCCTCAAATATATCGTTTCAAGAAAGGGAGTTTGAGTTGATGAGGAAAAAGTCAAAGCTATTAATGAGTAGCCTATGTTGACAAGTACTACTAAAGTCAGGAGCTTCCACAGTTTAGCCTCGTTATATCGGAGATTTATTTAGAACTTCAGTTTCATAACTATGCCATTGACTAAATTGACTAAGAAGAATATTGAATTTAGGTGGTCAGAAAAAGCTCAAAAGAGTTTTGAAGACGAGAAATCCAAGTTGACGTTTGCTCCAATCACCCTGCTAAATTTTGAGAAAGTTTTTTAGGTTAAATGTGATGCGTCTAGTTTCGGCATTAGTGCTATCCTTATGCAAGAGCGCCAACCCATTGCCTACTTCAGTGAAAAACTATGAGGTGCTGCCTTAAATTACTCAGCCTACAACAGGGAGTTCTATGCCCTTGTCCGAACACTCCAAAACTGGTAGCGTTATCTGTTTCTGAGAGAATTTATCATCTATTCGGATCTTGAATCTCTCAAGCATCTTCGCAAGCAATAGAAGCTTTCTCGACGTCACGCTAAATAAGTCGAGTTTTTGGAGACCTTTTGCTATATCATCAAATATAAGAAGGGATGCACCAACACAGTAGCTGATACACTTTCTCATCGTCATACCCTCATCACAACATTGCAAGCTAAGGTGCTTGGATTTAGCACTTTACCTAATCAATATGAGCATGACCTACATTTTAAACCCTTAATAGCTGAGTGCAGTGTTAGAGGAGCTACGAAAGGGTTCTACTTAAGTGAAGGGTTATTGATGAAGGGCAAGCAAATTTGCATACCAAGTGGTTCTACAAGGGAGCTACTCATTCGAGAAGCTTATGCTAAGGGTTTAGCCGACTATTTTAGGGGAAAAAAAAGGACAACTAAGATATTGAAGGAGCATTTTTACTGGCCTTGGATAATGAAAGATGTGCCCCAAATACTTGAGAAGTACGAGATGTGTAAATATGTAAAGGGGAGGAGAGAGCCCTATAAAGAATACACACCTTTACCAATTCTTGAGCAATCATGGACCGATCTAAGCATGGATTTCATGCTCAGCCTTCCCTACATACTAAGAAGACACAACTCAATCATGGTAGTGGTTGATTAGTTCAACAAAATGGGCCACTTCATTCTCTACCACAAAACTAATGATGCTTTATTCGTAGCTAACCTCTTTTTGCAAGAAATTGTGCGACTATATAGAGTATCGAGGAGTATTGTGTTCAACCGTAATTCGAAATTCACAAGCTTCTTTTAAAAGACTCTATGGAAGACGCTTAGCACTAAGCTCCTACTTAGTACTTCTTGTTACCCCCAAACAAATAGCCAATCTAAAGTAGTGAACAGAACCATCAGTAACCTCTTGTACGCCACTGTTGGAAAGAACTCTCATGATTGGGATTTATACTTACCCATCATTGAATTTGCCTACAACTGCTCGACTCATAGCTCAACTGGAACATCACCATTTAAGGTTGTTTATGGACTTAACCTGAACCTACCTTTAAATTTAATTAACAGTTCAACTACATAAGGGGAAAGTCAATCTAACCTATAACCTACCGAGGAATTCTAGAGATTACATTGAAAGATTGCTAAGCAATTGGCCTAAACTGTAGCCCGATAGAAGGAAGTAAGAAGCCACGAAAGGAGACGAATCGTTTATACCCTTAGGTCCTTGTATGGATCCATCTTAGCAAAGAACGCTTTCTTAGTAAGAGAACAAATAAACTATCTCCTAAAAGGGATGGGCCCTATAGGATCCTTAGGTGCATTAATGATAATGCTTATGAGATTAAGCTACCTAAAGGTTTCAGTATATCTACCACATTCAATGTTGCCGATCTGACTCCCTATGTGCTCGATGATGATTAAGACCAAGATTTGAGGGGCAAATCTTCAACAATCCTGAGGAACTAATGAACTGTGAACCATCGGTCTTGTTACTCATGCATGGTTCCAAAGCCTCTGATCCCTTACCCGAAGAATCCTCTCTCAACAACCTGTCGATGACGAGAAACTTTACACCAAAGGAGAATGGCTAAACTCCTTAAGCTCCTCACATTGTTATGTGTTGATCTATACACTTGGTCGTAATGATACCGACTATTCCCTTACCAAAGACCTTATACTGAGTAATCCAACCAGCTGCTACCGAAAACTTTTTACCGAGTGACGAGAGACTCACTTACTAATCGAGTAGTTTTCTCTCAACCTGTTACCATTTCTCTCATCACCCTCTTCTCATCTCAGTCTCTTTATTACTGTAACATCTTGATCCTTCTCACCTGCTGTGTTCAGAGAATCTTCATACGGGACTAATATTGCACTACAACATGTCTACCTCATTTCACATTATACTACTTTTCCATTTTTTTTCTTTTGTCCTTTTTGCCCTTTTTCGTATGTACAAGAAATCCCCTTTTTATATATGCTTTCTTGTAGTTTTTTTATTTGTAATGTTGCCCTATAAACTTACTATAAATAATCTATTTCCCTTGTAAGCCAGACAATCAAACTTTACACATAGGCATCAAATATTTTGTTCTTGTAAGACAACCCTCTCCAAGTTCATTTTTTATATACTCTTATTTAATCTTGTCAAGTAACTTAGGATTAGTGGTAGGTGAACCTTAACATCAACTTGTGCATCATATCAAGTAAAGTGTCAAGTCATGTTATATCGTTGGTGTATTATATCCTCCGAGCAGCTTCATGTCAGCTACTTTAGTTCATCCATGGACCAATTCTCTCTATTTTCTTCGATATTTCAAAGGACTCATTTAGTTCAAATCTGCTACAGTAGGTCCTAGTGATAATTAAGCTTCTAGGCACATCAGGATTAGATGTATAGGATATTTATTTTTGCTTATGTGTATAATAGTTAGTTACTTTCCTTTATATAAATACTTGACAAAGCATAACTAAATTAACATAAATTCAATTCATCCAACTACCAATATTCATTTCCTTCTTCTTCTTAACACAAAGTCCATTCTTTAATGAATACCGCAAGTCACAATTTCAAAGATTTTCAAATTTAATCCCCAAGGAATCCCCCATAATTCTACTAGTCAAGAATAAGACATCCACATTTCCTAAATTTTTAAACAAATAAAACCAAATATCTAACAACCTAGTTCATCTCAAAAATAAAGACTCCCTCCATTCTATAGCAGCTTGGGAAATGGGAAATGATGATGGCTTATGCATTAGTTGTCTAATTTAACCCATCCATCTTTAGGTACCTACCATTATTTGATTAATTTAGTAATAGAATCATTGGGTGAGGGTAGTGGTGTGAAGGATTGAATTTCACATGCTAATTTTAGATCACACTAAAATGTACTGAATATATATATATATATGGGATAACTTCTCATAAAGCATGACTCAATAATTACTTCATCACAAATGATTACACCTTAGACATGTTGGATTTCGATTTGGAAAGATGATATGAAAGTCTTCATGCTGTTGGCAAAGCCATTATATTATTAAGTGTTGTTATATATGTTTAGCTTTTATCAATAAGGTAGCCTTTCTTACTTATCTATATTTATGCCTCGACCGAACTAGCTGAGTATACTTTGAGTATGGTCAAATCAAATTCCTCAAGACTCAAATGACTTTGTCTATTGAATGTGCAATGGTTACATGTGTCTTCCAATTAGCATTGCACAACAATGTTTACAGCAGCTTACTACCACTTGGGCATTACTACAAACCATGCTCATGCATTTTTATAACTCAAATCTTGTTTCATGATACATTATTTTCTCAATGTTCATTATAATGTCAATTATAAAAATGTCTTAAGTACAATTTATATGATATCATACAACATAGCTATTAATAGGTTAATTATAAAAATGTCTAAGTACAATTTATATGATATCATACAACATAGCTATTAATATGTTAATTATAAAAATGTCCATGTACAATTTATAGCATTTTTAACATGGAAATTAACTATAAAAAAGACTAATTAAAGAAAAAAGGAGATGCTATAAGTGGAAACCTTCTATCTAACTATTTTGCTCAAATAGATTAGTATTTAGTTGTCATTGACCTAAGGAAGAGGTCTAACTGGCCTAAAATCTAGAGCCACAATTCTGTAATTAATGGAACCATGACTAGCCTTGTCTTACCTGGTTTCAAGCCAATTCACCAAGCCTGCTCGATTCATGTGACTCGTGAATAAGAGTATAATCGAATATACAGCAATACCAACGATGTCATTAAAGGCAATGATCTATTCATGAATATACAACAAAATTTATGAGACTAGTGTAGAGAAACAATCTAACAAAAAGAGAAGGTCAATAAGTGGCTTAGTATTTAGATGGATTGAAACCACATATTCAAGACAAAATCAGAGTACAAGTCATGAGACATTTAAGCAAAGCTAAAAGTATGGCATTGAAGGCAAAATTAATGTTACAAGAAAGGGCAAGATTTGATCCTAGTGATAAAAGTTATGGCAGAAGTTACATTAGCAAATATTAGAGGGCAAGCGACAGAGGGGGAAGACAATTCAGGATACACCATCTCGTAACGATAAAACAAAGGGGGAGAGATCATCCAAAAAGTCTAAGGCAGCATATGATAAAGATGGGTAGAAGCCAACCAACCCTTACACTAAACCTAAGCTATTCAATGGGAAGTGTCTTAGGTGTTTGGAATTTGAACACAAGTCCAATGGCTACCCTAAGTAATAAGCCCTAAATTTAGTTGAGAGAGAAAACAAGGTGGTAAATAATGTTGTGTGTAAGCTTGACAATGACGGTAGAAAATATTATGAAGAAGAAGATGAAGAATAGTCATATTTTGTGAGGAAACTTATGTTCATCCCTAAGAAGGAAGAGACAACTAGTGTCACAAACTGTTTCAAACCAGGTGCATTGTGGGAAATCATTATTTTGATCTAATCATCGATAGCAGAAGTTATAAGAATATCATTAGTAGAGGGTCGTAGATGCTTTGAAGCTTTTAGTGGAACTACATCCCAATCCATCTACACCTGGGTAGATTTAGGTAGTAAAGAAGATTCAAGTTAAGGAGCAATGAAAGGTGTCTTTCTCTATAGGCAAGTATCAAGATGAGACGTACTGCGACGTAGTTGACATAAATGCTTGTCATATCCTTCTTGATAAACCGTAGTAATTTGACAGAATGCGTAGCGCTCTTAAAGAGACAATGTATACAGGTTAAAAAGGGAACATGTAAGGATTACTCTAATGCCATTAAAGAGTAGAAATCGTTCTAAAGCTTCTAAAGTGGAGGAACATAACTTCCTTACCATCAACACTTTAGTATAGGAGATGGAAGTAGATGTGAGGGAGTCTAAGCTGATTCATGCTTTAATTGCAAAACAGGTAATAGCTTTGGGAAAAGAGAAGATAGAGGATGAACAGCCAGAAGTAGTCAAGCCATTGTTAATAGAGTTAAGAGATATAATGCTATATGATCTTCCTAATGGCTTACCTCCATTGATAGACATTTAACATCAGATAGATCTAATTCTAGGTGCCAATTGTCCAAACCTTCCTCATTATAGGATGAATCCAAAGGAGAGTGAGATTCTAAAGGAGAAGGTAGAAGATTTGTTAAGAAAAGGGCATATTTAAGAGAGCTTGAGTCTTATGTAGTTATAGCCCTATTAACACCTAAGAAAGATGGGAACTGGAGAATGTATGTAGATAGCAAAGCAATTAATAAGATTACAGTTGGCTATAAGTTTTCCATCCCATAACTAAATGATATGTTAGATAAGTTGAGTGGAGCTATTATCTTTTCAAAGATAGAGTTGAGAAGTGGATATCATCAAATTCGGATTAAGCTTGGGGAGGAATGGAAGATGGCATTCAAAATGAAGGAGGGGTTATACAAGTCATGTGAGTAATGAACCAAGTATTGAATTCCTTTATTAGCAAATTCGTAGTTATTTATTTTAATGATATTCTAGTTTATAGTAAGTCAAAGGAGGAGTATATGTTGCATTTACGTGAAGTATTATCTATTTTGAGAGAAAATAAGTTATATGTGAATTTGAAGAAGTGCATCTTTATGTCAAAAAAGTTGATGTTTCTTAGGTTTATTGGTAGTGCTTCAGGTATCCAAGTAGATGAGGAGAAAATAAAGGCTATTAGAGAGTAGCTTACTCCTAAGACAGTTTTTTAAATAAGAAGTTTTCATGGGTTGGCAATGTTTTATAGGCGGTTATAAAGAATTTTAGTAGTTTTGCAGCCTTAATGATTGAGTACTTGAAAAGGGGTAAATTTAATTAGGAGATGAGGCTAAGGCTAGTTTTGCATTGTTAAAAGAGAAGTTGTCTTATGCACCTGTTTTAGCAATACCGAATTTTGATAAATTGTTTGAGGTTGATTACGATATGAGTGGTTTAGGGATAGGAGTAGTTCTTTCTCAAGAGAAGAAGTCAATTGCTTATTTCAATGAAAAGTTAAGTAACATAAGATAGAACTAGTTAACTTATGATAAAGAGCTTTAATCTATTGTGCAAGCTCTAAAGAAGTGGAAGCACTACCTGATTAGCAAAGAGTTTGTTTTGTATTCAAATTGCCAGTCATTGAAACATTTGAATAGTTAGACTCAGATTGGCAAAGCCATGCATGCTAGATGGTTCCAATTTTTGCAAAGATTTTCTTTTAAGATTATGTACAAAGTTCAAGTCAAGAATAAGGTAGTAGATGCCATGAGTTGCTATGCAAATTTGCTATAGACTTTGAGTAATGAAATTATAGGTTTTGACTACTTGCAAGACTTATATGGAGATGATGAGGATTTCAATGATATTTGGGTTAAGTGTAGTGATGGCCTAGTGTATGATAATTTCCACATTCATGATGGATATTTGATGCATGGTAATCAACTTTATATCCTTAGGACATCAATGAGGAGAGATGTCTCCAAATTTGTGCAGCATTGTTATGCTTGCTGGATAGCCAAAGGTCAATCACAAAACACTAGATTATACATGCCCTTACCGATACTTGAGAATATATGGGGGGATCTCTTCATGGATGGTGTATTTGGCTTACCTCAAACCCAAAGAGAGTTGGATTCTATTTTTGTTGTTGTTGACAGGTTTATAAGATGGCACATTTTATCCCTTGCAACAAGACCTTAGATGTAATCAAAATAGCCAAATTATTTTTTAAGGAAGTCGTTCACTTGTACAGAGTGCCAAGGTTTGTTACTTCATATGGGGATAGCAAATTTTTAAGCCACTTTTGGAGAACATTGTGGAAGATGTTTGATTCTTACTTAAACTTTAGCAGTACGATGCATCCTCAAATAGATGGCCAAACCGAAGCAATTAATAGAACACTTGGTAATTCAATTCAAAGTATACATGAAGACAAACTGGAGCAATAGGATGAAGCTTTGGCACAAGCTAAGTTTGCTTATAATAGTGTTGTACATCATTCTACTAGAAAGGTGCCATTTGCTATTGTTTAGACAAAGCCACCTCAACATGCTTTAGATTTGCTAAAGCTTCCAGTAGAGACAAGTTTGAATGTTGTAGCTAAAAATTTGGCTAAGTAGTAGCAAACTACAATAGTATAGGTAAAGTAAAAATTAGAGAAAAGTAATGCAAAGTATAAAGAAGCAACTGATAAACTCAAGAGAAAAAGGACATTCACCATTAGAGATGAGGTCATAGTATTTCTACAAAAAGGAGAGGTTTCCAATAGGTGTGTACAGCAAGTTACAACCCAAAAACTATGATCCCTATCAAATAGTTCAAAAGATTAATGATAATGTATATGTCGTTACATTACCTAATAGTACGGGTATATCAGAGACCCTTAATGCCTTTGCAAATATTTATCCTTTCTACCTATGTGAAGAACCATTGTATTCATATGTTGTTTCCAACTCAAGGATGAGTTTTTATCAAGAGGGAGAGCCTAATGTGGAAAGGTTTAAATAGGCAAGTTTTTCGATTACACTTAAAACGATCGTAAATTTTGATCTAGTATAAATTTTTTCTATTATAATATGATTCCGAGGACTGATTTTCTAGTACTATAATAGGATAGTTTAGACAAGCCTAACTAATATTGTTTTAGGCCTAAAAAAAGGCTATTTAAAGCTCATAACGAGCCTTTTTAGTTTTTTAAAGATATTTTTATATGAACTTTAGGCTTTTTTTAAAGTTTCTTTTATAATATAAATGCTTTATTTTTGTCTTAGACTATTTCTTTATGAACAATTATTTTAGAATAATGCAAAACCAAATTTCTTTCAATTCTTTTTTTGAATTCATTGCATCAAATAATATATAATTAATTAATATAATTACAATGCCCATCCTCAAGAGCATTGGATTATCTTGTGAGGCTTTTCTAATTACCAACTCTCTACAACACTAATCGATCCACCGCCATGAAAATGGATTAGCCGATTCCTTTTCTTAAAATTCGCGCCACCATGCTCGAGATGACTTCTATCAACAAATTTTTCAGTTGCCTCACCAGGGATAATGAGTCACCACCCTATACCATTAGAGCAGCTAGAAGGGCCATGACTTGTAGTAATAGCTAGCAACCATAGCTGCCTATGCTGTTTATGTTATTTTATAATTTTTAATACTTTCAAGTTTGAAATTCAAATATTTAATGTAATTTTCATTTTTTTGTTTTATACCTTGGCTTGTTAATGTAGCATTCCACATCAATGCACCATATCTTCAACAAAAGATGCCACGTAGGTAACATTAACACAAAATTGATGGAAGAACTTGACTACACAATTTAAGGGAAAAAAAAAAAACCTAAGACTTCTAATATTTACTTCATAAAACCATAATGTTTTACGACTTCGAGTGCTTATTTCCTTTTACCAAAAAAAAAAAAAAAAACTACAATTAGAATAACACTTTTAGAAAGTTGAGAATATTTTTAGCATGCATTAGCACTCAAATAAAAGTTGCAACATTCAATATGCTTATCCATTTTCAATTATGTCTTGTTTTTGTAGAATATGATTCCATATGTATTTTCAAATCATGAAACGTTAGCTAAAGGATAAACCCCTTTTCCAAGGATATATGGGAAAAGCATATGCCTAATTCCCTATAGATGTCTCCTTCTTCATTTCTTTATTCATATTTGTGGCTATTCTCAAATAAAAAGCAAGGACTTTTGAAATTAGTATTAACTAAAAAAGGTCATAAATGCTTAGTCCATCATGGTCTAACAATGTTACTTCCCTCCTACTAGAATGGAGTAGAATCCATTCATCATCCCACCAAATATAACCTATCGAGCTGCCCAAAGTTAGGGTGTTTCATAAACAAAGCTATAATACACGCATTTTTGGTCCGTTATCCATTTTTAAGTATTGAATATAAGAAAATACTTGTGTAACCAGTATTTTCCTTTTAGTTATTTAGCCCCACGCACAAACCATGGTTATCTAAAAATCACGAACACAACCGTGAAAATTTAACGTATTTATGAGCAATGTATAAATTTTTCCCTTGATGGGAAGTACCAGGATATTTTACGAAAACTTGCATTATACAATTCTTAACTAGTACCTGTTCTTCAAACCTTACCATGATCACAATTGCACAGGCTTAATTACTGTAAGTTGATGTAGTAGAGGGGAAGAAAAAAGAAAAACAAAAAAACACTCATTTTATTGATTTACATAAGCGAAGGTAAAAGCAGGCTAAAACAGCTAATAAATTATTGGAGTTCTTCTCTAAATGTTTGTTAAAGTTTAATTAAAAATTAAGCTTGTTTAAATAATCAATTAAGTCTATCTCAGACGGCATTACTCGTATAATTGGACAAGGTATGAAACTTTTAAATTAAGGTGAACTTTGAGCTAAACTTGGTATCCATGTTGAACTAAGCCGACCAAGGTACTCAAAAGCAAAGCCCAAACTGAAAAACCTTCCAAGAATTTATTTGGAGACCGAATCACTTAAAAAACATATTCCAACACAATAACTCTGGAAAATCTTGAGACTAACTGAACCATATAGTAAAGAAAATCAAGTTCAACAATTTCCCCATGAGCTCCATGCCAGATTGCAACTACTCACCAGATGATAATCTTTACTTCAGAAGAGAAACAGTATATATGACTTTCTTAGCGCAAGCCATATACTATACTTCCTTTGTCATTTCACTCCCTACAAAGTTGAACCATCTCATGAAATAACAAGAATCCAATATAACCAACTTCCTTTCCTCCAACACCATCCACTATCTAGCTGTCTATCATAGAATACTATCTTCTTTCTTTCTTCTCTTTTCTTTTCTTTTCTTTTTTTTTAACATAAACAAATAAATATCTCCAGTAAATATATTTGATGCACGTATGGGCACGAGCCTACACCTTTCCATATCAACCCGCATTGAATGGTTTCTTAGAGAAGACTGCATTTTCAGGAAATAATCCGAGGTTTCCGGAAGCTGGTAAGGTATCTCCCCACTATGTTCTTAACTGGAAGAGGCCCCCTATTTTATCAACGAAAAAGAAAAATATTTAGAATACATGAAAAGGGAAAGGAAAGGAAAGGAAAGGGTACGAGTTCAACAGTAGTAAAATTGCAACTCCCCCTGCCCTCCAATCTTCTTGCCTCCACAAATCTATGTTCCCATTATAAAGGATGTATAGGGAAAAGAAAGAGAAGATGTACAAGATTTTTATTGCGAAAATAGTCATCTAGAAGTACGACATTCTTGGGATTAATAACAAACAAGGGGATGCATCAAGAAGCCAGAACAAGTTAGAAATCCTACTTTTTTTCATTTTTTCCTTTTTTTTTTTTTTTTTTTTTGGGGTGGTGGTGGGGGTAGTGGGTTGTGTGGGGGAAGAAATAGTGGATCTGAAAATATAGATAGCATTTGTTTTCCATCGGACATATAGGGAGACTGAGAATGATTGGCCGGAGAAGAACTGAATATAGAACAAAAAAAGCAGGAGAGTACTAACCAATCATGTGAGTCATAGCTGTTGTCACGATTGTCACCCAGAACATATACGTGATCTTTAGGCACACACTGCAAATTCAAAATAACAGAAAAATAAAACTAAAATAAAGATTTTGCACATGAGACCGAAAAGGGGTAAACAAAGGAAAGATAAATAAATGTGAAAGAGAAGGACATTAAAAAATCATCAAACAAAAATCAAAATCATTTTGGACCTGTGCTTGGTTGATTTGCTGAAATCCAATTTCCTATTACTTAAATGAGAGCTTGGAGAATCTGCATTAATAAGGTCTTGGAAAAAGAGAAGAAAATCTCCAAGGCTTTCAATTCCATAAAATTTTGATTAGTTTTTCCTACAGATTAGCATGGAGTAAAATTTTTCTATCATTACCCGTGCATCCTCACAAAGCTCCTGTTAAAATTAATAGGAAATTGGATATGATTGGATCTTAAACCATCCAATCAACAAAGACAATTTGGGAGGTAAGCTGAAACATTCAGTTAGCATCACCTATTTGAAGAAAAGGAAGGCAACCAGTAGCCAATTCTAAATGCCGACCAGGGGATTCACAGAGGAATAATTGCATATAAATAATTCTATCAACTGGAAGCATACAGTTAAACTTGTTTTGTATCTTGTTCGGTCAGCTCTGAAGGGTTCATCACGCGCGATTCCATTCACATATAACAACCCACCACAAATCTACAGTCAAAAGCAGATGTTATTTGAAATGAACTCAGGATCTCATAACATTTCAAACACCTGACCCTTTTATTGAGACTTTTTAAGTAGATGCTCAAAAACTGTGTGTTACCAGTGAGAAACGATAAAAATGATGCTACTCTACCTGCACCCAGTCTCCTGCTTTCGCAACGACTCTCTTGATAAAAACATCACTTGGCCTAGATCCAGGTTTCTGTAAAAGCAGAAATAAATATAACTAGTGAGATTGAAAGCCAATAAACTTAGGAAGGAAAGTTTGACAACATGATCATGACCTGGACAGGGTCTTGAAAGGTCACTATCTCATCCACAGCAGGACTTCTAAAGTAATACGAAGCCTGAGAAGTAACGTGCCCATTACATGTCAGCATATCATAGAAATTCATTCTAACAATAGTTCCAATATATGTAGGCATCAGCTTGTTCACCAGTGTCAACTCATAAAAATTTTTCAACCACTAGAAGCAACTGAACCAAGAGAAAAGGTAATCACAATGGAACCTTTGGATCTTCAATATTGGTACGATACAAACTTCAATTCAGGCAACCTTGGAAGACAATTATAAGGGTTAAAACAGAGCACTAGGGCAAAAAGCAATCACAATGCCTGGTGAAGAATAATGAAAAAGAATTAATGATAATAACAAAAAAAGTAAAAGTAAATTGCAAATTCATCTTAGATTTTTGACCACATGCAAATAGACAACCATGGACAACTATAATCTGCCAACCTGCAACTTTTGAAAATATATACCCACCTCCCCCAACATTCACTAAAGCCACAAAACAATAGATATTTGTAGATTTTTTTTATTCACCGTTTGGTAGCTTTACAACGGTTTGGGAGGTAAGTGAATGTTTTCAAAAGTTATGAGGATATCAAAACACGCTTTGGAAGTTTAAGCAGGTCTATCCCACTTTACCAGTAGTTTTATGGATATGTTTACAATAATCCTAAAAAGTAATCTAATAAGTTTGTTTGAACATATTTAGATTTGCATTCAAATTAAGTTGATCAAATAGCACAATAAAGATATGTTTGTTGGATTAATTATTATATCTTTAAGCATGTTACAATCAAAATGATTGTTGTAACAATGGAACAGAGCTAACTCAAATAAGTGTGCTCTATTGAATAGCTCAAATGATGCAACTAATTAAATCTCATTAAAGTAATTTGTCATTAGTTGTCAATAATATTGTTGGGGTGAATTGAAGGAGAAGACACAATTATAGGGGGGAAAAATCATGATGCAGAAAGCCAGATTCTTTACAACCAGTTTGAAGAAGCTTCCAATGAGTTGAATAAGACTAAATTGCTGGAGATGAAGTTACTCAAACCAATATTTAGTTAACTCAAAGATTGCTACAAGATTGGCCTATACGAGGGTAGAAAGATTATAATCTACACAAGCAAACAAATAATATCATATAGCTCATCAGTAATGCTTTATATATGAAAGTATGTAAAATTTTGTTGGCGGAATGGAATAAGATGGAAATAAAATTGTAAATCCTTGGGAAAAAATCAAGGAAGGTGATGGGTATCAAGGTCTAATAACAAGAGCACGAATGAAGAAATTCCAAGATCAGGTTGTTGGTTTGATCCATGTAGAGTTTGAAATTGGAAATTTGACGCTTCCAATCGTAACCTGAATGTATGACCAAAAAAGAGGAGCTCTCCAAGCATCCTAGATGACATCAAGCCGTGCGCCATTCGCAAAGTTAACTTAAGGATCACTACAAGATTGACATGTATGATGGTAGAAAGATATAATCTACACGAGGAAACAAACTACAGCATAAAGTTTATCAATGACACTAGATACTATTAAGATAGGAGAGCATTCAATGTTTCGTTAGCAGAATGGAATAAGAAAGAAATAAATTCACAATTATGTGAGGAAAAAATTAAGGAATTGTTTGTGGTTATAAAGGTCCAATGACAAGAGCACGAGTGAAGAAATTCCAAGATCAGGTTGCTGGTTTAATTGATATAGAGTTTTGATATTGAGAATTGACACTTCCAAGCATGACCTGAGATGTATGACAAAGGAAGAGAAGCACTCCAAGCTCCTAGATGTCATCAAGCCATGTGCCTAAGTCTGCTCGGTGATTTGCAAGTATGAGAAGTGGAGTCTTGCTTGAATTGCACGAAGAGGCACCAATTGGAAGGTTAGATGGCGCCAACTTAGAAAGGTTCCATTCAGCCCATTTGCGTTTGAATGTGTTAGAGTCGGTCATTTTTTGTTAATTTGTATCTTTTAGAAAGAGTTGTAGTGGTTTGTAATAAGACATGAATGCACTTAATTCAACAGTCATTTTTTCATTCAAATTTAGTGTCCTTTCATTCGAGAGTCATGTTGTAACAAATTATAAGGATTTGATTAAACCCTTATGACGTCTTTCATGAGAAGACTTGGTGAATTCAAGTTTCAGATTTTCTTATGTCCAATCTTATTGGATTACAATTTCCTTATCACAAATCTATTTGGCCAATTTTATATGGTGAATTTTCTTAAATCTTTGTTTGTAGCATTTTGCTTATCAAATATAAGATTTACCTTGGTTGAAACCCTTTATTTCCTTTTAAAATTTGAAAAATTTGTATCTACAACAAGGAAAAGTAACTACCACTTTCTTCTTCTTCATCTACAGGCCACATTCCCATCCCTCATCCATGTCATATTATTTTCATTTCCATACAACTAAACACAATTCAAATACAACAATTTCAACACACATTCAATCATCTAACTCCCCATTACTTAGAACCATTCACACCAAATTCATCTTTCTCCCTATCTAAATACACCACTTTCAAGTGTCTTAAACATTCTTATTCCATTATTCTTTCTTCACTAGCATCAACATACACACATCATATAGAAGGAATTCACAACACCATATAGAAAGAATTCACAACATCCAAAGATCAAGCCCACTAATCCTATATGTCATTCACCACAATTGAAGCCTAGACCACTCTGACCTTCTCATCAATAGTTGTTCCTTTGTCATGAGAAGAATTTGCAATTTCTCATTAAGCAACAATAGGAATTTCATGTAATAGTGCAAGGAAATTATGCAGATTAGATTAAGGGAATATACATGAATAGGCATATAAATTGATTCATAAACAAATGACTCAACACACATGAATGTTTTAAGGCTTACCCCTAAATCCTATTTGAATAGGTCTCGACCCCTCACTTAAGAATAAGAAAAAAAAATTATATCAATAATTTTAGTTTTTAAGTTTGTCTTTAATTTGTCTAAGAGATTGGATTCTCCCTTAACAAGCACTCAAATCCTCATTCGCAAGCTCTAATAAGGTGGTCGGAATACTAATATAGGTGAATCACTTATAATTTTGATTTGATTTTATACCGATTCATGACTAGATCATAAACTTGTAACAACTTGATATGGAAGTCAAGCATCATGGTAGTTCCAAACAAGTTTGAAATGTCCATAGGTTCATTTTTTTCTTATTTTAACAAGAAATGCACAATTGAGAATAGGAGATTACTTGATATAACCTAACACTCAATATCAATTGTAAAGTGAAGAACTTATATAATTAGAGTAAGGACATCAAGACCTTAATCTTCCTAACACTCTCTTTACACAAAGGAAACTTCCTTCCATAGAAACTCTCAACAATTTTAACAAAATGGCTAATTATTATGATTTTAGATATTAATTAAGCAACGTAATGAATAGTTATAATTATTAGGATTAATCAGTTAAGAAAGGTAGTAAATAATTGTAATTAATAAATTTTGTTGGGAATTAATTACTATAAAAAAAATATTATAAATAGCACTTATATAAACCAAAAGATAATCGTTTTTATTCATAACCAAATTTAAGGACTATTGTTCTCAAGTTCTCTCTTAATTTTCTAAGAATTTGTTTTTAACTTGAACTAAAGACGATTACAATTTTTGTTCATTTGACTTACCTACGTGAGATTCTAACAATGGTACTTTTTTCATTAAGAGAACAAGCTAAAATGAAAAAATTACTCATGCAAATGTTAAAATGTACAAAAAAAATGCAAAAAGAAATCAAATAATTACAAAAATATATGAAAAAAAACCAAGAGAAGACACAAAATTGTTGAAGAAAAACTGTAAATATTTACAAGAAGCAATAGTAGAACATATGGAAGAGGAGAAAATAATAGACTAAAAAGAAGAAGATGAGACAGTAAATATAAAAAATATGAGTGAAGAAAATTTTCAAGAAACAAAACAACTTATTATAAACAATGATAGAATGTGGTGCAAGAAACTAATATGGAGAATGATAAAAAAAAATATAGACAGAGAAATTCTTAATACCAAAATACCAAAGAAAATACATTTTTACATAATTGGCTTTGCACAAACAATAATGTCAAAGATAGAAGTTATTATAAAAGATTTAATTGGAGAACAAAAAGCCCTGGCGATCATGATGTTCAACAACACCAATTATGAACATGAAATTCATAGATAAAAAAATTTTATAAATCAAGTCTCAAACTTTACGGTCTATAAAAATCTTGTGCTAAAAAAACAAGAAAATACTCTAATAATATTTCATGAAGGTGCTCAAGGCAACATTATCATCCTTATCTTGAAGATTCAATTATATTTTGTAGATCTTATTAATGATTTTTTTGTTATTATTAACTCATATTAGTTAGTAATTTCCATATTTATGTGTTTTTTCTTTTTTCTCACTCTTGAACCTTGAGAACGAGATTTTTTATAAAAGAGAAAATTATTATAATTTTAGATATTAGATAGGTAACTTAGTGAATAATTACAATTACTATGATTGATTAATTTAGCAAAATAGTAAATAATTGTAATTGGTAAAATTTATTAAGAAATTAGTTACTATAAATAATAAATAGTTGTAATAAGTAAAGTTTTTTAAGAAATTAGTTACTATGGAAAATATTATAAATAACACTTACAGAAACCAAAAGATCATCATTTTTATTCATAACCAAATTTAAAAACTATTATTCTCAAATTCTCTCTCCTTTTCTCTCAATTTTTTTAAGAGTTTCTCTTTAACTCGAACTAAAGACGATTGCAAATTTTATTCCTTTGAGTGTACATGAGATTTTAACACTAACTCCCTTTCTCTCAACACAAAGTACTTATAGTTATTAAAGTAGGTATTTGCTATTCTACCCCTTATATGAGTATCACATGATACATATTATTATTCTCTTATTCTTTCTCCTACTCTTGTAACACTATTGCACATAACATTTACATATTATTCTACTAATATCAACCACACTAGGATTTTACAATTCCTTCCCCCATAACAACGTCCTTGGGACAATTTACAAGAACAAGCAACATGTTGTCTTCAACCAAGATCAAAATGGTGCTCCTCAACTTCTATCCATTCTCCTCCATGAAACTCTGAATCATCTTCCAATAACATGACTCACAAAGATATGTTAGGACATTTATGACCGGAAATATAAGCTTGATCACACTTTGAAACATAGCCCTTTACTTCATTTATCTACATATTCTTGATAAGTCATTTGCTTAGGTCCCCAATGATGATTTTTGATCTGGATAAAACCAGTAGCAGTTGCAACTAAGCTATCCACTTGATGCAACACTGCTTAACCCCCATTTGTGCCTCCGTTATTTACATTTCACCCATTCACTCCATTAGCACTAAATGTTCTAGTACATCCATTAACAAGAGTAATGTTATTTACACCTAAGGGAGTACTTCCTATATACGAAGAAGAAGGAAAATTAGCTACATGAGGGCACTAGGTTACATGCAAACACTATACAGTATAAAAGAAAGATTAGGGCTTCTAAACTACATTACTAGTTCAACAATGTTGACACAACTCCTCATGGATTAGGTTGAACAGTACAATGCAATGAGCAAACTCTTGATCGACGTACAATGCCAATTCCATAACTTTAGATACATTTATAGGTCGCAATGTTGTGACCCTAATCCTACTTCATCTTTTAATCCCCCAAGAAAAATACCCTAACATTTGTAACTCCATCATTTCCAATGCTTAGAAAATTAAGGCTTAAAATCTTCTATGAAATGCACTATTGAAGAATGTTGGTGTCAATAACCTTGCAAAAGGATTGCTCAACAATTGATCACCATACATGATCAACGTATTTGATTTCATGTTTTACTAACCACATATGTTAATTTTCATTTCAGCACCTGGAGCTATTAAATTGTCTAACCTTTTATGCATGAAGATGCCATTGCCACCTTCCTATCATCACTGATAAAATAAGTCTCAAACAAACGTTCCACTGATGTGACCCAATGAACTGGACCTTGTCTTTCAAAGTCCAACAACGTCACATTCAGTGCATTCATCTAAAAGTCTAAAAATTATAATAAAAGAAATTAACGTTTAAAGATATATTCAAATACAGATCAATGTTTCAAAAAGTTCAAGAGAAAAATCAATATTTCATAAAATGATTTAAGTAAGAAATATGGTTATTATAAGACTATAATTTAATAACCATTCCACAAAATTATTTAAACCACTTTGTAAAAGTTTAATCCTTTATTTAAACTTTTTGTAAAATATTAATTTCTTATTTAAATATTTCCAAAATATTAATTCTTTATTTAAATTAACCCCTAAACATTGATCCCTCCCATTGTAATTCTCTCTAAAATTTCAAATGCCTTTACTTTTGTCCATTCCTTTAGATTTCTTCGCTCTTCATCGATCTTAATTTCAACTCCACTCACACCATTTAAAGTTGATTCTTTGTCCTTTAAGCTAATGTCCTTTTGACGATCACTCTACAAATCATGGATCATCATTTCAAAAGTTGCCATCCTCTTATCTATCACACTTAGGCTTAAAGTTGAATTCTTCTCAACTAATGAAACATGATGTTGAATTGGCACGAGACTTCTTTTCAACTCTTCTCCAAGCTCCTTCACCTTATTTTCAAGGGTTTTAACTCATAACTCTCACTTAGTCATTCTCAACTTTGTTCTTACAAAAATCTAACAAACACTAGAAAAAGTCAAGAAGCACAAAAGGTCAAATGAAAGTCAAAAAAATATATAAATAAATAACAATCTTGACGTCCTCTTTCCTTTAAATAAAAAATAATTAAAAAAAATCACAAAAATTGAAAAAGATTATGGATTGAGAAAAACTACATACAGAGCCAATTGAAACATCCATAAGTTTATTCTTTTGTTATTTTAACAGGAACTGGACAAGTGAGAGTAGAAAATTACCTAAACTTGTATAGTAAAAAACTTGTATAATCACAATAAGAACATCAAGCCCTTAATCTTCCTAACATTCTCTCTCTACATGAAGGAAACTTCCTTCAGCAGAAACTCTCAAAAATTTTATTAAAATGGCTAACTAACTCTCTTTCTCTCACACTAAGTATTTATACACTAATAGAGTAAGTATTTACTATTCTACCCATTATGAGAGTATCATATGACAAAATCGCATGGCACATATTATTCCACCCTTATACTTTCTCTCTTACACTTGTAACAGTTCTGCATATATCATTTACATATTATTCAACTAATTTCAATCACATTAGGATCATTACAAAGCCGAATTTGAAGACTTCCTTCAATAATATAACCAAGACAAAACAAAACAAGATGCAAAACGAGAAGATTAAGATGAAACCCAGCAGTTTCTTTAGCCGAGATCTTTGAGAAAGTGTCCTTATAGGAGGCTAGGTTGATGTTTGGTTTCTTAATGGAGACTAGAGTTGACAAAGGAGTTCTAACCCAACCTAAACTATGAAGGCAAGTCAAAGCGCACACAAACCTAAGACATGTACCCTCCCAACCCAAGTTGCATGGCCACTAACCTAAGCTGAATACTGCCCTGAGTTATGTGACCATGACCTCCTTAGGATGTGTCATATTATAGAGGTAAGACCTAAGTGAATTCGTACAAGAGAGGAGACATGCTGGTGACAAGCACAAAATGTTATGCCTTGTAGTACCTACTACACGTGCCACCTCCTTGTACTATTGACCTGAGCCACAGAACAAAGAGGGTGCTTCTTCAACTCCTATGAATAGCCAGATACGAGATTTAGGGGTCAACTTGGATCATGTTAGGTGCATTTCGACCCTACACCAACAAGCTCCAAGGGATAGGGGTCCCTTGATGGCACGATTTAGCACTTGCCACCTTCAAAAAAGGATTTCCTACTTCCAATGGTTCAAAGACCGATTGAGCTGCTCAAAAACTTGTGACCAATTCTTTTATAATCAAGTCATGTTTAAATATAGCAAGGTTGGCCTAGCTTCCTTCCACTTGATTGAAGAAGCACAGATGTGATTCTATAGGCTTAAGTAGAGGTGATGGAACATGGCACGGCATAAATGTGTGCCCACTTGTGTGGCCAGAAATTTGGACCAGTCCTACATGGCAACTTGGGCAACTTAGCCATACTGAACCAGACAGGGAGGGTTGAGGAGTATCAAAGGAAGTTTCCATTCCCTGTTGGTGCAAGCACCCCCCGTCCCTCCTGAACTTCAAATTTCTCTTTGGTTTGATACTTGATAATGTTAATTAGAATAGATGTGGGACTTCTATGTCCACTCGACCTCAAGACAAAAATGTGTTCAGCTAGATTCTACAAGAAGAAACTATTGGCAATTACTTCTTATGATACGACATTTAAGCAAATTTAACACCAAATGGAAGCAACATCTAGTACAATACGACCAGCTCTGGTACGTTGAGCTAAGTCATTCATCAAGCATTGAGCAATCAAGAAATGGCTAAGTGTCATGCTAAGGACCCATGTTCCAACTATGACAAGATATATATGTCGGGGTCAACAATGTAAACTTTTGATTTCTCAACGTTGAAAAACCCAGAAACACTAGAAGCAAAACCTGAAGCCTTTATCGATCACTAATAGCTCGAGCTTGAAGACAAGCTCATTCTCCAAGAGGGAAAAGAATGTTAGTTTAATATCTAAAATAGATGAATGGAAACATCCATAAATAGGCTAGTTCGAAATATGAATAGATTCATAGATCAATAAATTCGTGAATGGTTTAGTGCATGAATAAATTCATGAATGGGTAGATTCAATGCATGTGTGTGCGTAAGTCATTTACAAATCTTAAATAAATAGGTCTCAAGCTCCCACATAAGAAAAAGAAATAATTTACTACGGTTAAGTTAGTCCTTCGGTTTGTCTTTATTTCTCATAAAAGATTGGAGGATTCTCGCCTGATGAGCCCTCAGATTCCAATTCCATCATGAGTTTTAATAAGTAAGGTTAAAATGCTAACAAAAGCAAGTCGCTCATGATCGAAGATGTGTCCTTACACCGACCCATACTACATCCTAAACCACGAACAAACCAAACGTGCTAGATGAAAGATCATTTTCGAAAATGCAATTTGTAGCGAGAAGAGTTCATGAAGATTTGGAGGGTAAGGAACAAGATGTTCTATTAAATCAAGATCCTCCAAAAGCACAGTAAATTTATCCAAGGAAGATAGCTAAATTCTGGGACAAAATACCATCGGTATCACCGAGAAGAAAATTTTCAACTTAGTCAAAATGACAAAAGTACCGCTTGATCATCTTAACAAACCGCATTATAAGCATAAGGCCGAGTTTAGAGTCAGTATAGCTAAACTACAATGTAGTATCTCGAAAAGGGAGGATAAGACCGATACAGAGAGCATCGTTTGTAAACTCATGTCTAGGAAAAGGAAAGGAAAGATCGATGAGGGTTAAATAAGGTTTGATTTTAGAAAAGGGTACCTTTTCCACGAGGATCCGATCTCCGACACGAAGAGTAGGGTACATGGAAGATGAAGGAATGAACATGATCTCGGAGAAAGTGGACCAGAGGAGAAACATAACCAATAATCTCAGCAAGCCATCGAATCCTGGCCAACGTAGGAACCCCCAACTCTGACAAGGCATCCATCGAAGCGATGGGTTTGTCACCAAGAATTGGTACATAGCTGATGCTCTCAAGAAACTCATTTTCCCTCATAAAACCCCCTTACGGTCAGAATGCCGAAACCTACTATATTTTGGTATTACATTTTTAGTACAGTACTTTCAGACAAGTAAGTAGATGGTCAATCTCAAATACGCCATATAAATGTAATGTCGTAAGGGATGTAAACTCATATACCTTGACTATTATAATTCCTTTTTGTTTGTGTGTTTTCTATTGGGCACCCGTAACACGGTACGGTCGTCGTCAGTCAACATTTACATAGTTTTCTTTTTTTTTTCTTTTCTTTTCTTTTCTTTTTTCCACTCAATATTGATATAGCTGATTGCCTAACGTTATCATCAATTTTTTAAGCTCGCAACATTTTTATATATAATTATTAACCATAAAAAAGAGGCAATCGTATATAATTTAATTATCAATCCCTTATACATTAAGTCAAACTTTCAGACACCTAAATTGAGGAGGAATAATTAACATGATGCCCCTTTTATATGATAGCTTTTGCTATAACATTATGTATGTCTCATGCCTTGTATATACTATACCAACTTTTGATAATATATTTAAATTTACTAAGATAGCCCAGCATATTTAGGTATGACAATTTTATTAAAAATTTCTTTTTCTATTATTTTTAAGATTTTTGCCTAAGTCCTCTCAGAAATCTAGTCATTTAGTTATTTACAATTTTTTTATATATTTATCAGTTACTCATAATACATCACCATCATCAATTTGTATAAATGTAATTGATCTCATCACTCCATGTATTTAAGCTAGCAAAAATTATATATAATTTTATTTTCTTTTTAAAAAGTTTAATTATGGATCATATAGACTTAGTAAAGAAGTCAGAACTATAATTCATGCTATAATATATATGATTTTGAAAATTTTTTTCTTTTTTATTATAATATTAACGTCTTTTAATAATTTGATTAATCAAATCATAATATCTTTTTACATTTATTTTCCATTATTATCCAAAGACACCGATATGTATTAATGGTTTTAACTTTTCCTTCAAAATTAGAATAAGCCCTTACTATTTTACTAATGAAAAATAAAAAATAAAAAAATCTAGGGTATAATACATATTTTTCCATTCCTTTATCTTCAGTTTTCACCCTCCTCTCCATACTTAAGCAATTCAAGGTAATACAATATTAACATGATCCATCTTTTTCTTTATCCATCTTTTGAAATCTTATTCATGTTGTTTTAAACATGACCTATGTTGAGTGGATATAGAGCAAGTAAGTTCATGTGTTTAAAAGTTAAGTTATCACAAGGTGTTTATCCATGTATACCCCATAATTCACATTGGATACCTTGACAGTTGTCATAACTCGACACTTGGTATTGTAGCAACTTGGAGCTTTGATAACTACTTCAATTTAGCTCAACAAACACTTGGTCACAGTAATTCAACTCGAGAAATACTTGGTTCACATGCACTAATTAGCTAGACACTTGACTTCACTCGTCGATAAGCTCATTCTTCTTTATACCTTAACTAAACTTTCGTACTAGGCATACAACTAGCTTGTCACGAAAGTAATCTGGCCCTACACTTCCTTCTTCCATGTGCTCACTTTAATGGTCAACAAGATGTTGCATTTTTTAATAGCTCGTGTACAATTGTTATCAACACAACAACCTTTAATTCAATACAACTACCCGACCAATCTAGCTGGGATCATTGTGGGAGCTCGACAATTTAGAAGAATGGCCGATAACATTATCACCAACCACTATGCAGACCAAGTTAGCTTAGTAATTAGGAAAAGATCAGCTCGAACACTTCAATTTTAGCTCAGTCCTTCACATGGAAGTAGCAATTTAGTGCTTCAATTACTTCAATTGGATAGTCAATCAGCTTAGCAATTAGGATAGTTCAGTTCAACAATTAATAGCTCAATTCTTACACAATAGCCTAGATATGTAGTTCGACAACTCAATAGTAGTTCATAGGAGCTCGGCACACTACAACAACTTACTTAGATGCTAGACCACAACTCAGTTTAATACTTCAATTCAATAATAACCGCCTCTACACTTCCATACACTACTCAGATCACACTAACTTCCAACCAAGCCAGCTTGGCATCATCAAGTAGTTCAATAATTCAACAAGCCCAACTTAGCACACTACTACACTAGCAAACCCTAACCATGTTTACACAAAAGTATAGCATGGTCACAAGTAATGGCACCACTGCACCGCACAACTTACTAGCACAACCACAATTTAGTGATGTATACCCTACTACTTCAATTTCACACCATATGATTGTGATTCCAGCAAGCAGTAACTTAGGTGCATAATCATTAAACATACTGGTCACAACATGAAAAATGTATGGGATTGGTACAATCTACCCCACTTTGGCACATACAATAGAAAGTACAGCGTTACTTTATGTCCCTCATGCCTTATTCAATTCAATTCTATTATTGTACTTGTTGTCTAAAATACATAACACTGGATACACCTACACAATTTCACATACATGCATCGCTTTCTCTTCACAATAATGACACCTTATTATCATGGCATATTATTGCACAAAATCACTGCAATACGATGAAATCTCACATTTACTTTATTTACTTTCGCTTGCAATTTTAGAGGAAATAGAAGTGTAACACGAATTCTATACAAACTGGCACAAGTGACTCCATACAGTTACACCCACCAACTTTTCCCTTTTCTAGATCTGGGTAATTATTCTTCATAGATTAAAGAAGAAACCTTAATGAAGGCCTTTAACTATCTTTAAGAACATGACCCAAGAAACTCCCTTTTTAGGTCCCAAATAAGTATACTACTGTAAGCTACCATAAGGTCAATGGGTTTCTTAAAATTTGTTACAAAAGATAATTTGGTAGCACTGCAATAAAGGATACTCGTAACTTTTCTAGTGTAAATAGTTTTAGATACCCAAATATTAAACTACGAGAAATCAATTCCTCATATATGTATAACAACAATACCAAAAATAAAATCTCCACAAAGTCATCACATAAACAATCAAACTTGTACCTTCTAAAATACAAATTAGCAAATACACATACTCACACAACAAGAACAAGGCAGCTTAAGAACTCTTGGCTCTACTTAGAAACTTAAGCTCTAATATTAAAAATATATGATATGCCTAAGAGCTAAGTCATCACTAAGTCTTACTATAGGAAATTAAATGGGTCATTCGAAATATTGAAGAAAAGATTATGAACTATGGTTTAGCAAATCAATGACCTACCTATGAGGATATAACGCACTAATGAACACTATACAACATAATCTCTACTTTGATATTATGCACAAAGTATAAATTAGGATAGCTTGCCATAATCTTTAATAAAAGGATTGATAAGAGTAAGAAATGAGAGCTTTCACAAAAAAAATACTTAAAAGGGTTTTTCATTGAAAAGTCATAAGGGTGATAAGTCTCCTAAAACCCTATAAGCATAGACATTTATATATAATGGCAATTTTGTAAATAAAATAAAAGATACCCTAATGGCAGTCTCATAAATACAAAATAAAATATAAGGGTAATCTATTAAATAAAACATAAGTTGTCTTAAAGTTCTGCCATCCTGGCTAAGCAAACCTGACTAGACCAAGTAAACCTAACCTAATTGAGCAAACTTAACCGACTTGAATTGGTATAATAAAGCAAAGAAGAGTAAACTTAGTAGAGTGGACAACATAAGCGTTAATGCTTACTTAGTTGGTCTCCTAGAACCCATCATAGGTTGTCTAAGTTGGACATAACTTGTTCTAAGTTATGCGGTAAAGCATCGAGTACTTGGGTAGGTTAAGTTAAATAGTTGAACTAGATGAGGTCGAGTCTTGGCTAATTTTGGAAAGAAGAGCTTGTAGACTTAGAGAGGTCAACTTCATCAATTCAACTTAGTCGATTTCATCGATCTAGCTTGGAGCTCCACCACTCTACTTGGTACAGATCATGTCCAATTTAGACAACCTGCTTGCTTGGTCAATCAACTTAATATCGGTCGTATACAACTTAGGAGTCTCACTTGCCATACTACTTTGTCTAACTCAAAGACCTAATTCATGAGATCATGGATAAGGTAAGAAATGCCAACATGAAGCTATTCTTGTAACCTTATCTCACTTTCATCAAGCAATGGCTCGTGGAGCCTTAGAGGCCCGTCCATATGCTTAGTCTCTTTGTTGAACCCATCACCAAAAAGTTTTCTTTTGTTGGATTGGAGGTAAGGGGGTAATGTTGATGATCCTTTTTGAGATATGAGCCTCGACCTAAACCTATTAGCCTAAGACTTAGGCCAAGCTCCAATGGTTTTGTCTAAAGATAGTTAGAGTTATGTAAGCAAGTTAAGTAAGCTACCTCCACGCCTGTCGCATATTAGCCTATAGGTTAAGCGGGTTGGCTTGCTTACAAATGTAAGCTAGAATTTTCATCCCAACCTACCTCGCTACGAGTTAAGCAGGTTAAACCCATGAATTGTGCTATCCTTTATTTCCGATGAATTTATTATGTAAAATATTCATAAATTGCAACCTTATTGGTTCCAATACATATATTTAGTTTTTATTCACTACAAAATCAAATTTTAATTTCATTTTAGAAAAATAAAGTTTCAATCTTTCAATGAAAATATTTACATAATATATGAACATACATTTATATCAACATTTATATGTTTCATAAAACTCAAACATAGAAAGATGAAATGACAAAAGAAGTAAATTGTTTTTTAGTCTTATTTAACAATATATCAAATCATATATAAGATTAGCCTTACATAATAACAACAATGATCATATACCCTATAATATTAATATGATGATCAACTTCATTATATAATTATTTTAAAAATTCCTTGATATATATGGTAATGATTTACTATATTTATTATTTCCTATTATACATGGTTAATAATAAACACATTATTAGTTATTACAATACAATATATTGAACAATATAATTATGATTAATTAAATATGAGCATATCATATAGTAGAATTTAGATTTCAATGAAAAATTATGTTTTGAAATAAAATATAATATCAATTACATTTATGGAAATGTTTATTTTGGAACCCAAAATACACCTAAATAGAAATGCATGAATAGATCATCATAAGTTTTCTTTTCTTTTCTTTTAGGCCAACTTACCCCATAACCGTTGATATTCACCGAAGGATAAACCATCACTTCTTTAGTTAGTCTTTTTTTTTTTTTTTGTCAATAAGATAAATCCAATGATCATACAATTCATTTGGGAATGGTTCTTTGGGTTAAGCAGGATAGGCTAAAAATATCTGCATCTAAACAAGTCAAAATTTTTTATCTTAGCATACAATTTTTTTTTTAGTTTTGCAAATTGACTTAAATAACTCGCTTCACTTACATAATTTTAGAAATAACTTAACTTCATTCACTATAAATAGGAGACGAAACTCTAGATAAAACAACATATTCTTTATCTAGAAATAACTTAATTGACTCGTTACTGTTACTAATTTAGGCATAAGGTTGGTAGTGTCGAAACAATGAAGTAAAAAGAAGAGAAAGAAATTGCTTTCAAGAGAAATGAGGCATAATAAAAACTTTTTCAATTTAACAATTGAATATAAATAAGAGCGTTCTTGTGATTGCATAATGTCTCGAGGTGAATTTGGTAAAATCGAAAATAAAAATTTCCAATAATGTACCTAAAACAGCTGAGCATTGAAAAAATTGTAATGGAGGAATTAATTAATGTAAAAGTACAAGCATAATTATGACATAACACTTATAGAATATGTAAAATGTATAAAAATATATATTATATAGCATTCAATTAAATTCTAACTCCCAAATGAATTAAACAAAACATGAAGCTCAATAAATACGACATCGCTTCCCAGCTGGTCAGCAGCCATCTGTTCCCTTCCAATAACCAAAGTTCCTCCTGCTCGATTCTGTGTTCTGGGAACAATGATTCTGGCGGTTCTGTTTGCCAACTCCGAAGGCAACATTCTCGTTGAAAGGTAAAAGATCAGATCTCCTTCACATGAAATTCCACTACGCCGCTTTCAATCTCCTCCACAGTGTACTTTTTCTTGTCCGATGCATCTCTATTGCGCCGATTCGCATGCCTTTAAGTTTAAGTTTCTCGAAATTCAAGCTGCACTTGAATTGAATTTGCTGATTCATGGTCTCTTCTCGGACTTGATTAGATTCTATTGTTAAAAGTCTTATACGTGTACCCGAATTTAATTTAGGGATTTGATAGATCAGTGTTTGTTCTGACTTTTATTTAAGAACTGATTGTCTGTAAAATTGTTTCATTTTTGTTACAAAAACTGTTTCGTGATTCTTCTAAGAATATTTGTAGACTCTTGTATCAGAAAAGAATGTATTAGCTTGTCACTGGAACATGTTTTGGAAGAACTTCTATCATCTATTGTTCTAGTAAAATGTGCTCGAGTATTTCAGATAATTTCTTGAAATTCATTTCAAATTGTTACGAAAAGCAGCACTCTTGTATAATCTTGTATATACTGGATTGAATGGGCTCACTTCACGGTGATCTAAGTTTCACCCATTGATTTTTAAGATTGGAGGTAAGACAGGAAAAATATTCCTTATCTCGTTTCCTTTTACATGATCTAGTGGTTTGCACTCTTTTAGTCAATCAATCTTGGTGAATATGCAGAACAAATTTTGTTAGGCTTTAATGTTTAACTGTTTTTTTTTTTTTGTATAAATGGGTTATGCTATGACGCTGAGGAGACTGCTAGTTTTCCTAGCACCTTCTCAAGCATAGATACACCAACAGTGAAAATACTGCTCCTTTTGCAGTGTTTCTGTGTGTCATTTCGACCATGATCGTGAAAACTTATTCTTCTAAAGGTGGATAAATGGCATGTTGTTTTCTTTAGTGCAGGAGTGAGAAATTGATGCATTATGCATTTGTTTCATGAGATCTTGACCATCACCTAATAATTAGGAAAATGCAACGTTTGTGTAAATTGCTTTTGCCAGCAATTGATGTTCCTTGGACTCATGATGAAGAGCTCTCGACTGTAGTCATCATTTATCCATGAATCCATTTTGCCCTCTCTTCCCCCTACTATTTTTTTTTTTTTTGGGGCCGCTAAAATTAATCTTTTTTGGCTATTACTAGAAAAATGTAACATTTATGTAAACGGTGTTAATCAGTCACTCCTTTCATATGTAATTTTTCTTAGTTAAGTGAATCCATTGTCCTTTCTTTTAAATTCTAATGGAGATTGGAGTAAAATTAACTACTTGTTTTATGGACCATTTAGAAAAATTTTTCTTTGGTTTTTCCCTCCCTTCATCAAACTTATACGGTTGTAAACACATCCATTGGCAGAGATTATTTTAGGAAATGGGGTCTGTTTTCATTATTTAAGTCTAATTTTACTGTTTTCAAGTCTACGAGTCTAATTAGGAAAGAGTCAAATAAGATTGTATAAATACCTATCTCAGTGAGAATAATACAAGCAGAGAGTTATTATTTATTATTTTCTTTTCACCATTTGTGAAATTACAAGGTTCTCTTAGATGAGCCCTCCAACCATAAACATTACTCCTAGAGAGGAATAAATTCCCATAAACATGAACTAAAAGTAATATTAGAACAACATTACTGAATGAATCACTCCATAACTAGATCCTATGCCAAGAATCATAACATATACTATGTCTTATTCTTTTTCTTCAGGTTTAATGGAGTTCCTGCTGAAGAACGTCTACATTGGCGATCATTCTTAGTGAAATTAGGGGCAGAAAATCTTAAAGGTGCTAAAAATGAAGAGCTTCTTGTAGCTTGCCACAAGTATGTTTCACTGTCACACCCTTTTTCTGAGGGCATCTTTCTCTTTTGTGTATGTTATGTGTGTTGCAATTATGTGGCAAGAGTGAATTTTTCTTTTTGAGGATTTATTCTGAAGGAGTCAGATATAAATGAGAACTGGCGTATAGAATAGTTGACTGCATATTCTGATGAGATATAGGTGAAAACTGAACTTTAGGGGCATTGGGAAGCCATTTCTTAGAATTGGAAGAGACAGAATCATTAGACAAAAAATCTATCAGTAATTTAACATGGTAAAAGATAACGTATAATTCTTCTTGATGGTAGTTTTCATTGCATGCACGAGTACCTTGTAAGCACTAAAAATGACTTATTTGAGAAAATCATCAGTCTAGCCAATTTTGATTTCACTGATGCTTGTTTAGTTGAGGCAATTCTATATGTGGTTTCAAGCTAATGCCACCAATTGGATGTTCTTTGACTATGATTGTTTATACGATGCTGCTAGTGCTAATTCAGATGGTCCCTTGCTATCCTCTGTACTAATCATTATAATGGGAATGGAGAGGTTTTTAAAAGTGAGCTGTACACTTAAGAAGAGCTCTTTGTTCTATGTTACCACAACTATCTTATTTCAGCTAACATTGGAGGCAATAAAACTCAAGGCTAACATCATGTTGTTGAGGTGCAGTGGCTGGTTGTACATATAACAAAGTGGACACAGATATATGCGCTTGTTTTGGAAGAGAATAAGCATTCCATATGTTGAAATTTCTTGGAGGATTTAAGGTTCCTCTTAGACTTTGACATACCTTGTGTGATATATCTAATTGATCTTTTATATTTTTCTTTTATGTCAGGTCTGTTTATATTGTATATACAGTTTTTGGAGACGTCAGCATCTTTGCTGTGGGCAAGGATGAATATGATGAGCTAGCTTGTAAGGATTATGCAATTTTATTTTACTGCAGTAGGAGCTTTTGTAGAGTCAATAAACCTTGCTTATTATTTAAATTAGAGAAAACTTCTTGTGCTATGTGCATTCTGGATTAGACTTCTTTGGTTTTATATCTGTTTATTCAACTACTCGGTCTAACTTATTGACATTTAAATGACTAATTTGCATGTTTTGATGATGATTGCTTTTAGATTAAACTGTAAACAAATGAGATGCTTGTACTGTTTGACCGATTACTCTCATGAGCTTTGTATAGAATCGGTCAAAAACTGAGTTTTATGCCATTATTAGCTGTGTTACGCGTAAAAATATATTCTGGAACATTTGGATATTGTTTATAATCAAAGCTTTAACATTGACAAATATTGTAGTAGTAAACTTAAGAGGTTGTAATTGCTAGTAGGTTTTCAGCTGCAAGTGATGGTGTGGGGGTAAAGATAACATCCGATTCCCTTATACTGATGATTAATTTTCATGGAAGATGCATAAAGAATATGGTTTTACATTTTTGAAAAGAAGTCATATTTTTCATGGATAACCGCCACCAATGAGGACTGGTCACTTCTATTGTCTTCCACCACCACTTACTGCAAAAAGTCACAAGCATGTACGAACTCTCACCACTAATATGATAATATTTAATGGTTGCAATGTTTTGGTTATGGTAGATATTTGTTTGAAAACAAGCAAATAGGAAGCTTATTGTAACTGCATATGAAATGAAATGGGGGAAACTACAGAAAGAGGACTAAGAATGATGGAATATCACTGTCAGAGAATTCTCGAGGAACTTGTGCATTAGTATGCTCTCATGTCTTCTCCATGTGACTTTTCTATAGTGGCTGAAGTGATCTATGTGATAACATCAACGGTGAAGGATATATGTGGGAAGCCTCCATCTGAGCGCCTCTTCCTGGATAAGTACGGAAAAATATGCTTATGCCTAGACGAAATCATCTGGAAGGTAAGTAAAGAATGGAGCATTTTGTCACAATGGAAGCATAGATGTAGCTGATAATTAGTTTGACTGCCTGCCGGTTGGAATTACTATCATGGGATCCTTTTTTCACCATTTTCTTAATGTTTTTATGTTGAAGGGTTTTCTGGAAAACACAGACAAGGATCGAATCAAAAGATTGATACGGTTGAAACCTCCGACAGAGTTTTGATGTCAATTATTGCCCTCAGCCAGCCTCTAGAAAACTTCGTAGATTCAGTTTGTCAAGCTGCCCGGAGGATATGTTTAAGGCTCTGATACATAATTACTTGATCCGTGTGTCAATTATACGATCTTGTGTGTCTCTAATTGATTTCCTGCATTATTAGAGCATTGTAATTCAGCATACAAGGAAAAATTTTCATGTCTATGTGCATTCATTCTCCACAGGGGATATAAATGTGCTAGCCTGACGATAATCTCTCTATAAATTAGGAAATGAAAGAACGAATGTTTAACTTAGTCAATTTAAGATAAAAGATAAGCTAATAATACAGAAAAGAAAGACAGCGTCGGTAGATCATAATGGACTAATGAATTATAATTCCCATTGAATCACGGCATCAGTTTTAGTGATGATGACAATGATTGTTGAAAGTGTTCATCCCGTCAAATCTGTTCCCAGAGTAGCTTAATTAGCAATTGAAATCAGCGACAGTCTTCTTTAATTTTCCAAAACAAGTTTTTCTATCCTTTCAATTACATATGGCTATATTTTATTTAAATCCCATCCACATATCTGGTAATGTGATCGGAGGAAACATGAAAGCCAGAAGCAGAGTCACTATTTGAGTACAAAATAACTTAACTCCATTTTCTGATCGATATAAAAGAAGAGTTACCATTTCTAATTTTACATTCCTTGTGACTTTCTTTTCTGTTAATTATGTGTTACATAATCGGCTTGTGCAATCATGGAATTGGTAAATAATAGCATTTATTTGGATTCTCTAAATTTACATCTTTTCAATTTCTTATGATTTACAAATTAATAGTTCAAATCTATAGAAATTTAAATTTTATGACATCATTATGATGTTATTTATTTCTTTATAATCTTAATTATTGATTATAGATGATAGTATTTTAATGGGATAAATTAAGAAAAAATTGAGGAATGTAAATTTAGAAGGTCTAAGTAATTCATACGACATGGGTTCTTGTATATAATATGTAAATTATTATCTTAATTACATATATCACATTTGTTCCGTGCTTTTTTCAGATTACTCGCTTTTTTATATATAATTAGTTATTTCTTTTCCTACATTTCCCATCCAATTAATAGTTGTAAGTAGATTTGAGTAAGGGTCAGTTCTAAATTGTGAACTGGCTCGGCCCAATAGTGTCTAGGTCAAACTATTGGGCTTTAAGGGTCGAGCCAACCCGCTATTGAACTGGTGGGTCGGGCAGCTGGTTTACCTCTTTAAAAAAAAAGAAAGAGAAAAAGAAAAGAAAAAAGAGAGATAATTAAGTCGAAAAAGAATAACTGGATAATATTTAATAAGTCATTACATATCAAAGTTACTTTATTTGTGATGATGAATAATAATTTTTTTTAAAATAATAGATAACTAATTATAAGTTAATTATATATTAAGGATAGATAGAAAATTCAATTTTAGTTAATGAAAGTTTTTTTTGTAAAACTTATCAAATATTAAAGATTTGAATATGAGAAAAAAATAAAATTTGAGAGAAAAAAAATAAAAAAGTTAGAATCGCATTAAGTTGGAAATTAATAAAAAATAAAAAATTATTAATGAATTAGTATATTTAAAAAAAAAGCAAAAGGAGATCATATTATTGGAAATTATTAATATATATAAAAATAAATTAATAAAATAAAAAATTAAATATTAAAAAAAAAACCGGTTCAAAAGCTTTGAACCGGCTCTTGAATTGGCGGGTCTAGTGAATTGGCCTGAAACTGCTAACTCACAGGCCTGCCACGGTTCACCGAATCACTAATCAATGAACCGGCGATTTAAGACCGATTTCAAGTCGATTTGGTCCAATGCCTTGATTTACTTGTGAGGTATTGAATGCTAAAACAACTTAAGGTCTTCTTTTTGTCTGAAGATCGAATTCATGTTTGAGATTAGCTTAACTCAATAAATTAAAAGGGAAATGAACGGAGAAATCAATGAAGCTAGAAATGGTATGGATGGGTGTAGACACCTAATTTTTGTTCCTTCATAAGCCCTAATTTTTTATTTTTTTTAAAAGGGTTCTAATTCAAAAAAATAGAAAAATAAATAATAAAAATAATAATAATAAAAGATAAAAATAATAAAAATTGACAAATGATGAAAATACAAAAAAAAATGAGAAAAAGAAAAAAATTAAAAAGATTTTTTAGATTTTTTTTAGGAAGTAAATTATTTTAGGGACAAATAGTTTTAGTTTTAGTTTTAGCTTAGTCTGAATAATTATTTTAGAAAGTCAAGTGGTTTAAGTATAATTTAATCGTATTAAATATTAAGGTACAGGCCAATGACCTAACGGATAAGTATTGAAGTATAGGTATTAGATTAGCTTAAGGTCGTAGATTCAAATCTCATTAAGTACGAATGTATTTTTTACTATTATTATTTATTTCATTGAGTATACAAAATTCACATTTAATCAAATCTTTTGAATCTAGTTTGATTAGATTTAGATTGATATAAAGGATTCGGATCTAATTTAATTAGATATAATAGATATAATTGGATATGATCTTATTTGGCTTTTATAAATATACACATTCTCGAAAGAATCCTTCGTTCATGGTGAAAAACGAAAAACACACAGCTTTCTTGTGCACTGTCTTCCAAATCATGAACAACAGTAAACTCTAGTTGCAATTTCATCATTGCTGAACATGCCAACAATAAGTCACGTTCACAACAACAAACACTATGATCATCACCATTTGCGCAATTGCAGCCGCAACTCCAACGACACTCTACGACCAAAGCTTTTCATTGCATATGCAGTTAAATCC
This sequence comes from Lumnitzera littorea, assembly GCA_024138015.1. Lineage (NCBI taxonomy): Eukaryota > Viridiplantae > Streptophyta > Magnoliopsida > Myrtales > Combretaceae > Lumnitzera > Lumnitzera littorea. Next base: position 91,234,073 of record JAMXBB010000012.1, read on the forward strand.
GTGTACCTGCACAGCTCTGATTAGCACTGCATCCAGACGCGCGAGTAGCGATTCAACACATTGACAAACACTACTGATTTCGCCGAATATCAAGTCAGCAGTGACCTGATTACACGCTGAAGCAATTTCATGTCCTGAACTCCACTGTTAGAACCACACACACATGCTTGAAGACTGCATACACAAGCCCGGTACTCCAAGCAGTAAGTCCATCTCAAGATCACCAATGTCACAAGCATTGTCTACACGTAGATAAAACAAGTTAAGGTTTGAATTCTTCAATTTTTTTTCTTTTTCTCTCTTTTTATCGATTTATCTATTATTATTACTATGTTGTTATATTATTATAATGTTATTAGTTCCTTAGCTATTTAACATAATATATATATATATATATATATAT